>NQII01011134.1:3808-31448 GCA_002778355.1 Clitarchus hookeri
AGGGTGAATATTCAAACTGCCAGCAAGTCTGACACAAATCAACAATGCAGGCATCGCATCTGACAACAACCCACGCTGCTTTAACCTCAAGCCCCCCTCCCCCCCAATTAATATTTCAGCTTGTCGCCCAGGCAGCAACCCAGCAGTCACGCGCCACATCATCTTTCCTCTTGCCGCCTATCTACACCACCAACCAGCTCCCTTTATTATAGGGCTGGCATCTGTCAGGGCTCCCACCAGGCCCACAATTAAACCAGCTCCTCACCGGCCCAAAACGATTATCACAATGTCCACCGCGCCACACAACACCACAGTAACATCCCCATCACCTGAGAGCACCCAGCCCCACAGCTTCGAGGAAGTAAGAGAGGCATGCCGCCAACAGGTGTGGCAACACCACCTACGATGTTTCCATTTACAGGAGTAGAAGAGTGAAATCAATGTAACATGTGCTGAGTTGCCATTTATTTCTCTTTGCTAAAATGTCAAAAAGTGTTATTTTGCTAAAATAATTCTATTTAATTTGTTTAGCTAAAATAATAGAAACTGTTTTCAAAAGAAAGTGGTTCACTTAACTTTTACTCAATTACTATTTCCAGGCATTAACTTCTAACTTAACTTGGGTACTTTTTTTTTTATTCACAATTTTTCATCAATTACTTCTTCCAGGCATTAACTTTACTTATTAAAATTTGTAGCCCACTAACAAACTTAACTTTAATAAGTTATTAAAAATTACCAACCCATGTCTGTCAAAATTACACTTTAAACATCTAATGTTTCTATCTTAAAAAAATGATATTTGCTGAATTTAATGACCAATATTCCATATTCTATGCAACTGAACATTAAAATGCATTAGTGTATTATACATAAAATAAATATTAAAAACAAAATGAAACAAAACTCGTACAATCCATTCTACAAGCTATCAAGAAACTTTTAATCTGTTAACAAAAACATATAATATACAGTTACTTATACGTAATAAAATACAATTCACCTAAGACAGTGCAGAGGAATGTTGTAAACAATCAACAGCACCAGCGTTGACATCACACACACAGACTCATCAAATCACAAGACGTCTTAGACATGTCAACAATCTGTGTTTACAAGCAGACTAGATCTTGGCCACCTAGAAACTTCACAATTACATAAAAATTATGTCATGCTGAGCTGATAAAAGCACACATTCAGGAATACTTCAGGCACTCAAAACCAAAAATAACAGTTTTCAATTTTTTTCCCCCAGAAGCTGTTAAAGTAAACAATTTACCAAGAAAGGAGCCATAATGGCGAACCAGTACCGGGCCATCAGGATGAATGATATGGACGAAGGTGTTCACTAAACTTGTTGGGACACACGAGGAAACCAATTGTTACTTCTTACATGTAAAAACATGACATCATTTAAGAATAGCCTACCTCTGCCAGACTTCGGGTTTGGTAAAAAATAGTTATAATAAAGTAACAAACAGTTATAAGAATTACTTTTCCTAAAATTTATATTCAAATGAAGTCCGAATACATTGGTCTTGAACAATCGTGAACTACCAGGAAAATGTATAAATTCTCCCCTAACATAGACTTCACTAAAAACATAATGAAACACTATTAAAGATTCGCCTTCATACAAAATTTTTTTTGCTTAGACACACCAAATCATAATTACACGACTCATAAAAAAAAATTTGAATCACAGTTATTGGACAAAGAGCATACAACACTCCTACACAGAAGTGACATAATAAAAGCTCAAACCAGCTGCTGTGACTATTCCTAATTCAAAACGATAAAGCAAATGACATATGACCTGAAATGATTGTTAAGAGAAGCATATGCTCTGGAAAATTCTGCAGGACTTTGTTGGAACACACCCTTTATTTAAGAAAATAGAGCAAGTGCTGTTTTACAAAATTTTAAAACCATATGCTGAAATAAAAATTGTGCTGGCATTATTTATCACCTTTAAGTTGGCAAAAGAAAGCTTGAAATAAAGCTGTTGTTTGCTTGCTATCATAACTATCAGACAGCATTTTATTTTTTGTAACAAAATGAGATAATACCAACAACATTTTCATAAGAGACAGCTCTGAACCCACAAAATCACTGTTCTATTTAGAAACCCATTGTTTTATCACAAGGAACATGTTTTATCATAATAAGGTTCCAATTATTTATGAATTAAGTATTTTGAAAATCCTTATTTTCAAGTATGTTTACCTCTAATAGGACATAATTTGGGTTGTGTTTGCTTTCTCTTTGTATCAGCAACTATTTCATGGAATTTTTAGCTGGAGTTCAGAATAATACTGTATTTCCTGCAAAGATCATGAAGGTTGTGCACCCTTCAAAAAAAGAATTTTTAAGTCTATTTGAGAAGCATCCCAAGAATTACTACTCAAGGTAAGTGTAAGTTGGAAACACTTTTCCAAAGCTAACGAACAGATAATCCGGGGGCAGAACTGCAGTTTATTCAATGTATCAACTTACCCTTTACCAAGGAGAACTTGAGTGGCGGGATGTCTCAACAGAAATAGTCGCACAGATTGAGACACTACACAACTACAGAAAGAAACACGTAAACAAGTCAGACTTTAGAGGGCAAAACATATGGGAATAGGGCAATCCCAGAAAATACCCTGTTATCTTTGATGACAAATGGTGGCCCCAAGTTGTAGGGCACTGTGCTTGGCCTGAGGCAGCAGGACTCAAAGAAAGGAAAACAACTTAAACACCTGGTGAAACTCTGCAATAATTCCCTTCATCAAATTATTTTGTTTTGTTATCATGGTGGACACAAGAGGAAAAATTATGTTACGAGGACTTTGAGAAAATAACCAACCACCCATAACCCAAAGTTAGCAACACAACGGCACATTCCTGCAACATAGCCACGTGTCTAAATACAGAAAGGACTCGACTTACTGAACGCCACCAACGTCACTCCAAATGTCATTAAACTCTTATAGAATGGAGGGAGGAGATTGAGATGTCTTTGCAAGATGTGCAACTAAAAACCAACATGCAGTGCCCTAGGCAGCTGTGAAGGGATAGGCCAGTCAGTATCAGGTTAACCAGATAATCCTGTTTGTGGCCAAACTCGTGCAAAAATGTCCGAGCATTTCTTGGAGAATCAGAACTACGAAACATGTAAGAACTAGTTCAATGTGCCCAATGTACTGAATGTGAGCAGGATCAGGGGTGTAACAATGTTAGTCCTGTAGGCAAGCACACGACTGAAAGCAGAATGCCCATCATTAAAGGAAAAGGGAACCTTGTGCAAGGAAGCCACTACTCCCCCTCTAAAACAATCATATGTTGCCTCCTTCCATCTGACAGGAAATGAGAGACATGCCCTGTCAAAGGATCTGCGAAGCTAGGAAGAAAGACACAAAAGAAGTCCAACAACCTAAAACACCATAAGTATGTATATTACAGAAACTGTTAAAGGATGATATGGATCCCCAAGAAACAGGAGGCACTACTTGAAACAACAGCTATGGTATATTTTATCAGGGCTGTCCTTTTTACCCAAGAGAAATGGGAAGAAATGAATCTACTAGCAAAATATTTTAACTAACAAGGCCAATATCTGCTTACTCCTCATCAGGGAAGTAACTTTACTGGTAGCCATAAGCTCTTTCCACATGAGGCATATTACAGTACACGCGAGCTAGATTCATCATGAACCACCAATGTGTATACGCTTAGTAATTTACACATGGAGCATATTTAAAGCGTACAGAATTCTGACTGCAGCCTTTTCAGTTGAAAGAATGATGTCCGTGATGTACTACTATATTCATGATTGCAGAAGACGAGAGAGAAGGGTTGGGTAGATCCTTACATTTAACAAAATGGTAATTATCTAGTGTCACTGCTTTTCTGAAGGAAACATCCTAGACCAACGAAAGTAGCATTAATAGGTTCTGCACAGCTTACCCTTTTAATATTGAAGAGGGCTTAATGTTAAAATAAGTAGAACATATTTAAAAAATTCGTCAAAAGTATGAGCACTTTGGCCGGTGTGTTTATGTCGGTTGCCATGTTTAATGGCTGCGCATCACTGTTTCCGACGCTACCTACTGGCCGCGGATATTCAGGAGGGCGTAATGTTAAAATAAAGAGAATGTATTAAATAAAATAGTTAATAGTATGAACGGCCCGCCACTTTATTTACGTCTGCCACTTTAACTTTTGGTGAATTAATGCTTTAGTGACGTTAATAAATGCGCATTGTGCAGTCACCTTATTGGCTGTTTACTGTATAAGTCATCGTCATGGGATTGTACGTTGCAGTTGAGATGCCATTAGTTGAATTTGAGACGCGAGACAGTGCAGATGTGATATTTGGGATTGTGAGTTCTGACATCCGAATCTGACCGTGCGAAGGCTTGCGATTTAATATTGGAGGGTGCAAAAACTAGTGCTCCTGTGCATAATATTTGCCTATGTGGCGGGTGTAGATCGTGGTGTTTTGTCGATTGAGGTAAGATGCATGGCAGTTGAATGGGTCGCCTACCTAGGTGAGTTGATTCATAGACTTCTGGTGTGTTTAACTGTTACTAAAATCCTAGATTAGACTAACAGCCTACCGTAGTGTAAAACCCTAAAATCCTACCGTAGTTAAAAACCCTTCTATCCTAGGTTAGTTAAAAACCCTATTATCCTAGGTTAGATTAACACCCTACTATCCTAGGTTAGATTAACACCCTACTATCCTAGGTTAGATTAACACCGTACAATCCTAGGTTAGATTAACACCGTACAATCCTAGGTCAGTTTAAAAAAGTAAAATAGTGATTCACTCGTCGTAGGGTCAGATTCAGTTAGGTTAGGTGAGCACATATCACAAAATTGATTGGACGTTAATGCCCCTAGTATATTCGTGTTCTGCATAATTAGTAAAGTGGAAATATACCACTTCTCTGGTTTTTTTTCTTCAGAAAAGCCCCTACACTAGATAATTACCAACAAAATGTTTGCAAGAGAACTCTCCAAAGATGCAAAATTTCAAACATTTTACATGATTAGGAAAAAACTCTTTGAAATTTTGGATCAACATATTTCAAGAAAAAACACTAATATACAGGAATGTGAGATATGTAAGCGTTCTATTTAGGTTGTCACTAGTTCCTTGGTCCAAGAATGCCAAGCCACATTCTGATATCTCATCAGGGAATGCGTCAGCATTAAACACACAGCAATATTAATACTGCATTAACATAATTTACTTTAAGCTTTCAGTACAATGTGTTTTAGGGTTTGCTGCTACAACCCATTCATTAAAATAAAATTTTAATAAACAACTTTGTGTACTACTTAGTAACAGCAGTACATTGTACTACTTATATTATATGCACATGTTTTAAATGCTTACAAATATAACATATTATGCAGTGATTCCCAGAACATTTCCTGCAATGACAACCTTAGTATGCTCATTTATTTCAGTGGAACCCCATCTCTATTTGCAATTTTTACTAAGAATTTTGAACCTACAGCATTCCTTATTCTTGCACCTATGTAGAATGCCTGAGTGGTTTACATAATAAAGTGTGCTTCGAATTAGCAAATTTATGTAACAAAAAACAATTATTTATGGTAGAAAAATACTGCACTTACACCTAAATGGTATTTTTACATGACCAAAAACTTTTATATTGTTACAAAACTCACCATTTTTGCAGTGAGTCACAAAATGAAAAGTAGTAGGTACTTAACTTTCAGATCTTGTGTGCGACAGAAACTTTGGAGTGCTTTCCTCCTCTGACCCAGTTTGTAAGCAAAAATGAGTTAGAAATTGAAGCTGTAATGAAGCGAACTTGAAAGCGCACTGAATTGAGTAATCTATAATCCATGTACTAAATTGACTTAAGGGTAGTACTAATTGCCTTCCAGTATCTTTCTGCTTACCTTACCTCTTGACAATGATACTGTTGCAGATCGACCTCTTGGTGTAAGTCATAGAAACTTAATTACATATTCTAATATGTTTTGAGTTTAATGTTTAAACACTTTAAAGCTGGCTCAGAAAATTGTGGTTATAAATGGTTTTACACCAATTTTTTGAAATAATTTTATAATTTGCAGCTACACACAAGTGTATAACTTACAACGTGACCTCTACAACGATATGCTTCCATGACGTCTCGTGTCGAAAGGACCTTAGGCAATGGCGAAACCAAAGCAACAAATTTTCTGACAATGGAAAATACTGCGAAGAATGAAATTTAGGCTAGCAGTGACTGTGTGAGTAAGAGGAGGTACTTAATTCATAGGTTACTGCAACCAGCTTATGTACCTTGGCTCCAGGGCTATATTACACCACAACTCCCTGAAGTACAGACAAAGGAATTAAGACTAAGAGATATCCTAAATCAGTTTGCAGAGATTCTCTCACAGCGGAAGCCATTACCCCAAATTCGCACTTGCCAACACACTATCTTGGTAGACAGATGAGCCCACATGAGCCAAGCGGACCCACCCTTCACCAAAGAAGATGACTTGTGACTTAAGTGAAGGTGATCGCGATGAAACAGTAGCACCTCGTCGAGACCATAAACTCCCAGTATAATAGACAGGTTGTAATTGTTTCTAAAAAGTGTGGGGGAATTACTTTTGTGTGGACTATAGGGCCCTTAACGATATCACCTATAATGTCAATCACCCGACAGTCAACATGACCCACACTTTTTGAGATATCGGGAAAGCAAAGATATTTTCAACCCTGGTCTTGCAAAGCGGGTATTGGTAGATACTGATAACTGCAGCCTCACAATAATATATCGCATTCACAACACAACATTGAGAGAGGGGGTGGGGTCACCTACAGTTCTGAGTCATGACTTTTCAGGCTGAAAAACAACCCCTTCTATGTTTCAGAATCTGATGAGGTACTGCGAACTACACTGGCAAATTTTGCTTTGTTTATCTAGATGACATTACTGTGTAGTTACTCTTGGGAGGAACACAACACCACCACAGTTTAGTGATGACCATCAGAAGAAACAAGGCCACCAAAGAAGTTGCAAAAGCCATTCTAGAGGCCAATCCACTCACTAATTTGAAACAATTAGACAGTTTGTAGGGACATCCATTTGGCCGACAGATTACATACCTAAATGAGCAGAATCTATAATTTCCCTAAACACACCACTAAAGAAAAAGGTCTGCTTTTTTCTGGATAATTAAGGATCAGAAAGCCTTTGCACAGATCAAAGCTCAACAACTACTACCTACGTAGGCCAAACTACATTTGGCCCTTAATCCTAAAAACTTGTGCCAGTGGAATAGGTATGAGGAGTCTTGTATCAGGAAAATCACAAGGATGAGTAATGCGAGGCGATTAGTTGCACCAGTGCAGTGCTCGCAGATACTGAATGGAGGTAGTATGTCAATGAACAAACATGTTTGGCAATAGTACGTACAATTAAACAGTAGAGACAATTACAGGACCAGCCGTTCATTTACTAAATGGACAGTTCAGACATGGCCTGGTTATAACATATGAAGGAAGATAAGGCAAAGTTGACATGGTGGATGCTCTTGCTAAAATAATTCTCATTCACAATTCAACACTGTACGAGCATTAAGAACCATCTACCCGACATCCTCTCAAGAGTCCCTGGGACATACAAGACGGAGACTAAATGTATGATTGGGACCCAATGTTACTGCCTGACCAAGAATGGAAGCTGTAGCCTGCCCAGCAGTCACCAGTAGGTGAACCAACAGTCACCATAGTGGAACTGCCCCAATGGGCTAAGATTAGGGAAGAACCAGCTCCTTATCAACTATCCTCACAAATATTGGCAGGACCAAAAGGAAAATATTTGAACCACTTGCCAAGAGGGCCAACAACTTTGAATGTGGGTACCTGCAAGGTTAACTCATCATATTGTTGCATGACCAACCAACCACATAGAGGTAAAGGCGACCACGTAAGAAATTTTGGAATGCTATTGGTAGAAAGGGGTGAACAATCACATTCAGAGATACCTGGGACAATGCTCCACGTGTCAGACTACGGAGAATTTCTCCAATACACACACACCCTCAATAGCCTGTAAACCGAAAATGCTTTGGGGAAAAAATTCTGATACATCAAAGGGGTCCTTACCCCAGAACTCTGAGAGGCAATCAATATTCTTATTAGTAATGGAACAATTCAGGAAGCAGGTGGAAGCTTTTATATATATAAATAAATAAATAAAAAAAAACCCCAGTCTTTTAAATCTTTTCCTGATAGGGGTCATTCCAAAAACACTCTCACTGATAACAGAACACAACAGTTCCTAGGATGAAAATGGGGAGAGGAAAGTGACTATTGGAGAACAGAACACCACTTATCGTCCTGCAATAGCACTCCCAAGTCAAGTCAAGTCAAGTCAAGTCAAGCCAAGCCAAGCCAAGCCAACCCGAGCAATGAAAAAGGAGCTGAAAAAGGGATTCACATACATATAGGAAAGAGACACGAAAACTGGGAATATACTTAAAAATAAATTTTATTTACACTACTTTGTTTCCACAATAATGTCATTGAAACCTCTCAGAGCCTAATGAGCCATTCCGTGTGAAATCGTCAAATTTTTAAATAAATAATTACTCGACTATTTAAAAATTTTTAATTTTTTTTTAACCACAAATAACTATCAAAGAGTAGCTCAAAACTATTTTTATCTGCCACCATTTTGAATAGAGGCTTGTTTTTCTTCCTAACTGCAGGCTGAAACAGGGCCTTGTAGAGGTTTTTTTTAATAAAAGGTCATTGTTGGCCTCGTATGAAAGATAGAAGGTTCTGGTTTTAGCAGATGTAAAGAAAACATTTTAAGATTGAAAAAAATATATAGCAAAATCATTTTTTTAACCTTAAGTGAAATGACCATGTAATATGCCTATAGTTTGAAAAAATTTGCACCTTTTAAGGTGACTTAGGGTTGGAACCGCAAGACAAAATTTTTGGTGGAACACTTTCCAGCTATGATGAGTTCATGTCTGGGTTAAAACTCCTTCCTGCTTTTTTTTGGTATCAAAGTTTCAAAAATTTCAATCTTGGTTGATTTCAAGGTCAAATATCTCAAAAGAAGGACCACGTAAAAATGTTATGTTTTTTCCCATGGATACATCTACCGGTACTCACCAAAATCTAAAAGTTTCATTTTGTGGTTCAAACTGGTTTAGAAGTTACAGGCTCAAACACGTGTGAAAAGCAGCTATATTTGAACACTTACGCAATAAATTATAAGCAATTATATTAACATTATTATAGTTTACTTCACTTTTATTGAAGTACAAATATCCTATGAAGTATGATGCATGGAAAATTAAATAAACCCCCACTACGTACTGAGGCATGGTGTAACCATCCGTCTAGCAAGTCGTGACATGTTCAATCATTGTTTGGTCCAGCTAACCATTTTATTCTTGTGTCTGGTCTCAATGAGTAAAGATGTGTTTTTGTCTCTTGTGGTTTTGTATTTAAAATATACTGCAACTGTTATCTTCCCCTTGTGAAATGTATTGAAATAAATATGTACTGATGTTAGTCTTACAGTTCTGCAATGG
The DNA here is from genome assembly GCA_002778355.1 of Clitarchus hookeri. NCBI lineage: Eukaryota > Metazoa > Arthropoda > Insecta > Phasmatodea > Phasmatidae > Clitarchus > Clitarchus hookeri. Next base: position 13,382 of record NQII01011134.1, read on the forward strand.
AGTAATTTTCTTACAGTAACTTTCTGAGATGTTAGCTACACTTCTTTATTGCTTTGTATAAAGTATAAACGTTTAAGTTAGAAATAGTTTTAAATTGATGACAAACATGAAGTGTTCTGAGGGAACTTTCACAAATGAATGGTGTGAAAATTATTCTTATGGAAAGTCTTGCATAAAATCACCACACTTAAATTAATCACAAATTTCCCTTCTCGAAAAAGAGTTAAAATATATTATATAGCTAGTGTGTGTACTTATCTTGAAAGGAAATATCTGGAGAAATAAAATAATTTGTTAACCTTGAAATGAACAAAAATTAACATTTTTGAAACTTTGATACAAAAAAAAAAAGCAGGAAGGGGGTTTGACAGACATTAACTCATCATAGCTGGGGAGTGTTCCATTCATAGTTATTACACAATTTTTTTTTCCTCAAAAGTTTGGCATATTTTAAGGTTATTTCATTTAGGGTTAAAAAATTATTAACTATATTACTACACATTTTTTGCAATCTTAAAATGTTTCCTTTACATCAGCGAAAACCAGAACCTTCTATCATTCATACGAGGCCAACAATGGTTTTTTATCATAACCTCTACAAGGCCCTGTTTCAGCCTGCAATTGGGAAGAAAAACAAGCCTCTATTCAAAATGATGGCAGATAAAAATAAAATAAAAATAGTTTTGAGCTACTCTTTGATAAAGTTATATGTGGTAAAAAAATTAAATTTTTAAATAGTCGAGCAACNATAAAAATAGTTTTGAGCTACTCTTTGATAAAGTTATATGTGGTAAAAAAATTAAATTTTTAAATAGTCGAGCAACCAGACCTTTGTGATTTCAAATGGAATGACCCTGATGCTAGTGGACAACANAATTAAATTTTTAAATAGTCGAGCAACCAGACCTTTGTGATTTCAAATGGAATGACCCTGATGCTAGTGGACAACAGCTCAGAACAGGAGAATGGGAACTGGAAACATAATGGGAATCTGTGGATATACCATATTAACCAGCCAGTACCAGACACCAGGAAACACAAATAGCTTAAGAAAGGTATCAAGAGAAATATTACCAGTACCTGCAACCAGTAACCTCAGGNGACACCAGGAAACACAAATAGCTTAAGAAAGGTATCAAGAGAAATATTACCAGTACCTGCAACCAGTAACCTCAGGACCAAAAATAGGAGACCACGCATACTTCATGATGAACCCCCTTTCTAAAGTCGCAGGAAAGTATTGTAATGGCTTTGCTCCAAGGTGAGAACGCAGACACAGTGCCCAGAGAGCAGATTAAATACCACTTNAGGAAAGTATTGTAATGGCTTTGCTCCAAGGTGAGAACGCAGACACAGTGCCCAGAGAGCAGATTAAATACCACTCGAGGCTCATGTAGAAACTTTATTGGTAATGTGCCCCCAAAAGAGACAAGTAGACAATGCAGCCGACAAAAGAAAAAAAGACTCCAGAAAACACATCTGAAAACTAGTCGCGCTGGAATCTTTAGGCTTGGGGGGTAGTGAGAAATCACAAGAAATACAGATGATGCCCATTACTCCAACTTGTACATGGAGCCTGGCAGGTTTACACGTACTACAGCCATGGAAGAAGAGCGGCCGCCATATACCAAGGTCAATGAAGGTCACATGCAACAACCTTGTGATCCTTCCTATAAGATGAAGATACGTCATGCCAGGGACACAAGAAAAAAATTGAATTACCACAGTAAGACTTACTATCACCCCAGCTATTCAATCGAGGTCAAGACGAAGCCATAGACTGCCCAGGTAGTAGTTACCAGGAAGGAAGGGCATGGCAATACCAAGGGAAGTGCACATCCCATCCACTTGGGGTGGGGTTACAGTCCCAAAGGAAGGCTCCGAATGAAATGTCCACCACTTCAAATGCCCTGCCCACATACAATGACTTCTCTCCTGTTCAAGCCTCTTCTACACTGCTGTATTGCCTGGCCATGATGAGAGGGCCTTAGGTGTCCTACGGCCAAGCAGCAGCTTGACGAGAAGAGTTCGTATTCAGACTGTCTAGCAGCCAAACAATAGGTGGATGATGGACTCCTTGAGCATCCTTAATTGGTTGCACCCACCTGGAACATGATGCCGTTCACTGCAAAGACTTCGAGCCCTTGTTGCCCTGCGTGTGCCATCTGTCAACCGCAGGTAAGACTACGCCAGCCACCATAACTAGCCACCTGCCAGCCTGTTGCAGGCCACATCTCTCAGCACAAAGCGAGTTAAGAGTGTGCAAAGTGAAGGCCACGTGAATGACCGGCCCAAGCAAATTAGCAAACCCAGTGCGAATATGACTGCAGTTTCACAGTCAGGGCATTTAATAATCATGAGTGTGAGAAATTCAGACCAAATCCAAAGTGTGTAATATTAAATTAGCATACATAAGCTTCTACCCAAGTGGTGCAAGTTGCCAATGCAAACTTTACGACTTCAACTTGCCATCAGTAAAACACCACATTAATATTTCTAGCAGAAATTGTTGCAACAGGATTTTTCAGAATAGATTAGAAGAGTACACATTATAACCAAAAATATGTAAATCATTCATCCCCATAATTTCATCCAGGGATTTTGCGTTTGGTTGGTGGTGCAGGCGAGGTCCCCATTGCTGTACCAACTGCAAAGCAGTCTTAACTATAACAAGCGTAGAGAGTGGCATGCATGCACAAATCAGAGAGAGTTCATTCTTTTGTGATAACCATGTAGTGTATAAATAGCTTAATTTGTAAGTTACGAGAACCATTTGTGCTTCAGTAACACGAGTCGACCCCATCCCGGTATAGACTGTGCTCTACCAGTTTATTGGCACCTATTTTAATTATACGTCTGCACAATGTTTTGATACCATTTAGGTAAATTCAGCGCCACAAGCTGCATTCCTGCACAACTTGTGCATTGTAACAATCATCCGAGTGTGAATAACAAGTGTTTTTTTAACCAGAGTGACATGTATTCTTTGCTTACCCGCTACACGAAAAAACTTAGGTGTGATGGACTAACAGCCATCAAATTCCATTCTTTTACCACGTAAATGAAAGTAACACGCAATCTTCAGGGAGCCTTTGCATTACTGACTTTACATCTCGTCTGATCCTGGAACGCTTCGCAGTCACGGGCTTCACTTGCGGAAATAAGTGTCGTATTGGGAAAACAGAATTAAATTTCCTGTGGGTCTATTACGAGAGCGATGCTAGGAAACGTAAAGCAGTTTTGTGTTCGACAAAGACGCAAAACCGTACTGTGTGTTAGCTCTGATTACAACCGCTCAGTTTGCATCAACAATAAAAAATGTCCCAAACTTAACGCGGGAGACATACACCGCAAACCACTTTGCGCCTCGTGCAGAAAGAGAAAATGGAGGACATTTTTCAAGAGTGGCCGTAACCCCGTGAACAAAAACTTTTAATTGGAGCTTAGAAACAATATCTTCCACATGTTAAAAAAGTTTAAATTTTCATTTGCATATTAGTATAAGGTTCCAGAAGAAACAGATATTTGTTTTCAAAATGAGTAAATATATTTTCAAGCTGCCATGACACACAGCTACTTAACCTCTTGTGAGTCTGAGTTTGTCAAGTGCACTGTAACGTAGTGGTTAGGGTAGCTGCTTACGTGCTAGAGGTAGGATGTTTGCGAGTTGTAATCCGGCATAGTCTTATTTTTTTAATTAATAGTTATTTTACAGCATTTTATCCAACTAGTTCTTTTAAATTTTTTTGCACCGTGCACACAAATTATGAACATTTTTAAATATCAGAATTTTATATCCACCTAAGCCTACACCTTTCTTTTATTATGTAGGTACTCCATACAAGTTAAAATTACAATTAACTAAATTAAATATGGTTCATAGGATGAAGTATTTATTATGAATTAACACTTTAAAGAGATTATTCGCTTCGTTAAGTAGCATTATTTGAGTAAAATTCGAGTTTCCAAAAGTTTTATCGTCTGAAAACGCCACATCTATTCTATAATCTCCTGATTATTACGTGAAATTTTATGAATAGACTAAGAATGTTAGCGTTTATAAAATATGATTATCAGTACACAAGAAAAACACATGTATGAATATACACCAAATGTGAGATATCAAAGTTCACAACTTCGTGCTAGATGACCTGACCAACATTTCAGTATTTTGCTTGATGTTTGTTATGTTTATTTTTATACTCTTTCTTCTTTGTGCACATGATGTTCATTTCAGTGACGTCGAAAATAGCTTTTGGGAAACATTGAAGACAGAAACGTGCCTCAATTTTATTCAAAAGAGAGATTTTTCAATCTAAGTATTGCCAACTGTTGTCGCACAGTGTGTGTTGACGCAAAGTGTTTGCTTTGAAGTAAAATATAGCAATTGTCGCAAGGAGGAATGGTAATAGTTGCTAAAATGCTATCTGAAAAACAGTACAATGCAAAGTTACCAAACTAGCGTTCGTGGGTCATAATAGTACTGCTGGCCATATAGTTAACGAAAAGAGAAACCGCCCCAGTGGCGAACATCCTGTGGCTCATTGAGGAGTGGAGCCTCCAAAAACAAGCAAACTGATTGTGCCAATACATAAATCTGTTCGCTGTAATCACCATAGGAAAAATTCCAGTGGACCGCAGAAGTCGATCAGGCATTCCCCAACATCAAAACACAGTTCTGCCAGTCCCAGGCACTTTCCTGACTATCCCACAAAGTATCTTAAATCTCCAAATGGATGTGAGACAAGAAGGACTGGGCGCCATCCTGTTCCAAATAGGGGATGAGGGGGAAAACATCGGACTACAGAAGCGCGAAATTTGGGCTGGTCGATAGGTGCTATGACGCAAACAAGCAGGAGTACCTTGCCATCACCTGGGCCCTGAAACTTGACTGCCTCTACTTAGAGTATTAAAGGTTTACTCTCTGTACGGACAACAGAAGCCCGGTTTGGCTGCACAAAATGTGGGAGACCCATAGCAAATTGGCCTGCTGGTCCATGTTGATGCAAGTATATGGTTTTGTGGGAGAATCAAGGTCAAGGGCCGAGAACGGACTCGCCGATGCATTTTGCGTTCCCTGGACAGCAAAGTATGCAGGCAGGAACCCATGTTACCACCTACCACCCTGTTACAGTTTAGCAACACGCCCACAGCAATGCATCTACACCAGCATGTATGGACACACACAATAATCAACAGCTTGACAAAGAGCAGGTTTATGACCAAGTCACAGAAGAGCAACTAAAGGCCCCGGACACCGCATGACAGCACTACGAGTGCGAACAAAACCATGTAGAGAGGTGGCATACAGTAGACTGCCAGCTATAAATCTTGCCCCCTGGAGAGGGCAACAAATGGAAACTGTTTGTGCTGCAGGCAGTGCTGGATATTGTGTTCAAAGAAGCTCATAACAGCGACTTCACCGGACATCCCGGAGTGGACTAAACCAAGCACAACATCATGGAGCATTATTATTGACCACGACTGGCCTGCGAGACTAAAGACTATGTGCACGAATGTCCATTGTGTAACACTTTCAAGGCTCGTTGCCCAGACTGAGAACAGCAGCAACAAGTCCTGGTGCCCCAAGAGCTGTACGATACTGTTGCCCTGGAGGTCATGGGGCCTTACAATTGTAGTGCAAAAGGAAAAAAACTTTAGTGTGGTCATTACTGATTTGTTTTCAAGATGGGTGGGGGCATACACTGTTTCAAGTGCCCACGCAAATTCAATAAATAAAAAATATGTAATTAATTTATTACCATAATTTCATCCAGGGATTTTGCATTTTGGCAGGTGGATGGAAAGCAGTCTATCTGTAGCAGACGTAGAGGGTGGCCACACGTACATGACTCAGGGGAGTTCATTTCATTCCTTTGTGACAACCATGTAGTGTATCAATAGCTTAATTTGGAAGTTATCAGAACCGTTTGTGCTTCATTAACCTCCCCAAGTCACAACCCCCTCCCGATGTAGTCTGTGTGCCCACCGGTTTATTGGCACCTAATTTCATTTATTAAAGTCCACGCAACATTTTGGCACCAATTAGGTCAATGCAGGACTGCGAGCTGCCTGCCCGCATAATTTTTGCATTGTAACGTCTTCAACTAGATCAATGTGTGTTCTCTGCTTATCCACTCCACTGGGAAACTTAAGTGTAATGGACTAACAGCTATCAGAATTATCCGGCACGATTCCCATATGTGAAAATCCACGAGCAGCACCACCAGGAATCGAACCAGGTTCGCCTAGGTGTAAGCAGAGTAGTCTAACCACCACAGCCCCCTGAAAACTTATGATCTTTCCTCTTTGTGTAGAGTTATAAGTATTTTATTCCCAGTGTTACCNACCACAGCCCCCTGAAAACTTATGATCTTTCCTCTTTGTGTAGAGTTATAAGTATTTTATTCCCAGTGTTACCTATGTCAGTGAACTTTCTGAAGTGTTTCCTAGGCAATATTTGAAGGGCTTTGCTATTGCACATGTCATGTTTGTATGTTACCCACAATCACAAGGAATTTTAAAAATTAAAAACTTTCACTCACCTGCTTTCTTAAATTAATTTCATGGAGTATTCAATATTTCTTTGTTTTTTTTTATTTGTGGCACAGATAAATAATTTGTCTGATAAGTCATCATTTGGTGCAAAGGGAACAGTTTCACTCATGTACACAGTTACACAAGTTCACACATGCACATACACCTATTGCAAGCTTACCAAGGACCTTTTACACACACATATATTAAAAACATCACATCCATTTATTATTTACCACTAACACTAACTCATTTCTTTAGATTATTATACTTAATTTGTCTATATGCTCTCAAAAGTAATAAATACCTGACAAAATTAACATTTCATAATTTTATTGTACTAGTGGAACGTGTTTTGTAAATCATAGTAACGACTGGAGTGGGCATTAAAATTTCTGCCAAACAATGTAGACATTTACATGCAATATATACTGATATTGTAGTTTTGGAATGTAACTCAAGGAAACTCGTTGCTTTGGGTGTTTCTTTACGCATATTTTTATGAATATAATATGAAATGTTAAAGTATAATAATTGATTAACATTGTGAATTCAGAAATATTTACACCAAAACATGCAACCTATCTTGATGGAGAATAAATTTGCTCACATCAACTGCCACCTCACCTAAGTCAGAATAAACATATTACACAAGTTAGGAAAGCTGCTAATAATATATATTCTGTAGTTACTTTGAATCCAAGAGCTTGACTGTTTAACTAAAACCTTATCTCTGTGATTTTAACGTGTCTACTCGAAACATTTCCAGTTGGCAGTAAGGAGCTGATTTGTCATAAGTAACGTTTGCTCCTGAATCAAACTCGCTGGACAACAACAAAAATGTGTCATTTGTTCTAGAGGTTTATTGTACCACATTACTCATGGGAAAATTTACATTGCAAGCAACACGTTGCAGTATTTAGTGTCATTATAAAAGGGGTCAGAGCACAAATTTTTGGAAAAAATATTTGAGTTAGTGACCACAGATCATAAAAAAAAGTAACCAATTTAACGAATAATTTTCTATTATGTATGCTAGAGGGAAGTTTCGATATACCCTCCAAAAAACTTGTAGTAGTGAAAAGTTGGTAAAAATAATACAAACGTGCACCATTGCCCTCAAATAGTTACAGTTTTTGCAAGGCATTCTAAATTTAGATATACAATCATTCAAAGTATTGAAAGGAACCGTCAATCTTGCAACTACTGCTTTTTCCTTGGGTGTGAGAAACTAGTCCACGTAAATAGACTAAACCTGACTTGTAGAGGAATACAAAGGTCTCCAATGCAGCGACAATGATGGGTAAATTCTGTATTTGCACGGCATTTGAAAAAAAAAAAAGTGAGATGGATGCCTACAAATAAATGTTGAGAGAGAGAGATTAAGTCATTTTAATACAGTTATTCCAAACATGTGGCAAAACTTTAAAGAAGAGGATTCTGAATTTTTTACAGTGCTGTCTTGACGACCGACAGTATTCCAAGTACGTTATGTACAGTACATTAACTTCCGTTTTCTGTTCCTCAGCAGTTGTCAAAATTAGTAACTTTAGTGACAAAATGGCAGAAAAAAGGACCTTAATGACTTATCTTTAAAAAAAAAAATGTAACTTTTAGTGACTTTTTCTCAGTCCTGTTATCACTCCAAAACTGAGACAACTAGGTTATAATTACAACATGCTAGAAAAGATTGTGAATTTGCAATGCATTATTAATGAATGCTACTCGTTCCACCACATGGGAATTTGGTTTAACTTGCAGCAATGAACAAGAAAATAAATTGCCAATAACAAAATTTAAGAACAAATGAAGGTGGTCTTGTTGCTTTCTGCAGCAGATAAAATAGCAACCAAGTAGGAGTTTCAGCAACCGAGCATTTTGTCATTTACATAGCACAAAGTTTGTACCTAAAATGCAGGTATTTGTAGGCCTATTCAGCTCATGTAACCCAGTTTTTTATGTTTCTAAACCAAGAAATTTTAAATTAACTGAATATCATCATCTATGAGCTCCCAAGGATTGTCAGAGTCACGAAACGCTACAATATGTATCAACAGATTCAGACTCTATCCAAAATCACTTGCACAGACTCCACAGTCCTGACCAAAACATACCATTGTCTAGGAACTATTTCCGGTTTTTCAGAAAAGTCGCCAACTCTTCATAATTACCCTTATAGGTACACAGACATCTGAAATAAGTAATTACATTTTCAAACACTGCTGATAACATGTTGTACAATTACATATGCCGGAGAGGTCAAAATGTATTAATGTAATCTCATTAGGTAACACTTAATGATTGAAAACTTATTTCTCTGGTTATGTCTACTCACATAACATGGTAACATACAGAAACATGCAAGTGTAACAGTCTTTGACACTATTAGAATGAAAAATGTAAATGTATACCATTCAATAGCACAGTAAACTCATGAAAGGGCAATATTCAGTTATGGATGTAATGATCAAGTGTTTCTGTTGTCTTGTTATAAAGAGAGAAAAAAAAAACCCAACTATTGAAATCCATCAATATAATTTAAAAAAATAATAAAACCTAGTTAAAAGCACCAGTCAGTGACACGTGAAAATATATCCTGCACCAGTCAGTGACATGTTATATTATGACCCCCAACAATTCAACAAAATTATTTGGATACACTAAATGATTAAATAAAAATTCTCTGAAATAAAATAAGTTACTGCATTTTATTATAAATTTACAGTAACATTTTGGCAAAGAATTTGTAAGGTCACTTTATTTCTCCTTTTGAAACATTTTCTGAATTACACAAACGTATCTATAAATTGTGCATTGACGTTTACCACCAGTATATCAAACTAAAACAAAAATCCCTATGTTTATGCTTTCTTTGGCCAACAGTTCACAAGTACAGTAAAACCTCGTCAATCCGAATCTCCGGATGTTTTTAATTTAATGTTCACATAGATAATATGCAATATGAAGTGGATTGACTCACCAGCCATAAATAGCTTTGACTTGACCTTGAATCCCTACCCATCACTTCCCCTCCCTCAATCTCCTCAGTTTTCCTACTGTTTTCAAACGGCACTTGTCATTTTGTTTATTGTGTGTGGTTCAACCAGATGTTCTTTTTGTTTTTTATCAAAGTGTTTGGGAGTGTATTGTAGTGTAGGTACAAGTTTAAAGTGGCATTGAAGCAAAAGAAGGTCATGGTTTCAATGGATAAAAAGTTACGCTATTAATCAAATTGATAAAGGAGAAGCATTGAAAAAAATAGCTGCTGAGTTGGGAGTTGAAACTTCAACAGTGTCCGACTGGAATGGCGCAAAAAAAAAAAATGAAGCATTAGACGATGCAATATTCATGTGGTACAGTGCTCAGCGAGAACGTGGTTTGCCTATATCTGGACCGATCTTGGCCCAAAAAGCTTTGAGCTTAAACAAAAAGTTACCGAACCCTGACCTAGAATTCACAGCTAGCCAGGGGTGGCTACAGCGTTTTAAAAACCGACACTGTAGTCGCCAACTTACTCTGACTGGAGAGAGCTTGTCTAGTGATGCTGCTGCTGCTGAAAAATTTAAAAGGACTTCGAACAATTTGTTTTATCTGAAGAATTGACACCCGATCAAGTTTATAATGCTGACGAAACTAGGCTTTTTTACCGGGTGCTTCCGAGCAAAACGTTAGCATCAAAGCTTGAAGATTCGGCTAAGGACTACAAGAAAAGCAAAGATAGGCTAACTGCTACGGCTTGTAGCAATGCATCAGGGAAACGTATGTTTCCTATTGTCATTGTAGGGAAATCCAAGAAGCCCTGAGCGCTAAAAAATGTGTACCACAATACGTTGCCAGTGGTTTACCGACCACAAAAGAGTGCGTGGATGGACAGTTTTTTTGTTTAAGAATTGATTTTTTGATAACTTTGTTTCTGAAGTTCGAAAATTCCTGAAAGAAAATAGTTTACCAGAAAAAGCTATTTTACTAATCAACAATGCTCCGTCTCATCTGGGAGAACAAGAACTCGTGTGTGGAGGAATTAAAGTGACATTTCTTTCACTAAACGTAACCCCACTGCTGCAGCCTATGGACCAGGGAGTCCTTGAAAACATCAAAAGAGTTTACAGAAAAGAACTGCTTGGTAAAATAATTGAAGAGGAAGGGGAATAAGTGTGATTGATTTGTTGAAATCAATCAATATCAAAGACGTTATTTTCATGGTTGCTGACGCTTGGGATTGCATCACAAAAAGCTCTTTGAAAAACTGTGGCCAGCTATTTGCGCTACAAACGAAATGGCAAGCGATGATTTGGTGCAAGTGGCTGCAGACTACCTTCTGCAAATGTTAGGAACAATAAGTGGGTGCTCAGATGTTGATGTGGAAGACGTCAGTGAGTGGCTGAAAGACAACAATGACTGTGGCTACGGCACTATGACGGAAGAAGAAATTGTAGCGGCATGCACATCTACAGCAGACAGTGAGGAAGAAGATGACGTGGACGAGGAGGGAGCGATCACGCCGCAACAGCGAATAACACGTGCAGATGCTGCGGACCAGCTGACAAACATCATGGTGTACTTAGAGCGTCAGCCTGACACCACTCCAGCTGAACTATTAATGATAAAGAGTTTGCAACAGAAGACAGTGGACCAAGAAATGATGTGAAAAGTTATTTTTATATTTTTTAAATGTCTTTTAAACAATTCTATGTAATTTTGTTACAAAACATAGTTTTTTATCGTAATAAATGGTAAGTCTGCTTATTTAAGGATTTGTTTTGCTTATTACCCGGATTATCGGGATTTTTGATTTTCCGGATTGCCTTTGGTCTCAGTTAGTCCGGATAAACTAGGTTTTACTGGGTTATTCTCTGCACTATGTTCTAATATATTTATGTCCATACTATCACTACTTTCAACCCATTCTTCACAGTCATCAGATGAAATTGGACTTCTTTATCTTTTTATTTTGGTTCGTGTTTTCTGAAGTTCCTTTTGTTTTTGTAACTTATCTTTCTTTTGATGATACTTCTGCCATGCCTAAAAAGATTACTGGGGATGGTATTTTCTCTTTTGGTTTTCTCTTCTTTGATTACGAAAGCTGGGATCAGGGCCAAAATAAAGCTTTTTTGAATAGTGAATGGATATTTCCAGGTATGCTAGATTTTGCAGTGGATGCATGCATTGCAGTTGGGTTTTTTGGGGTTTCATTTTGAGTATGTGTACCAGCTGAGACCAGGACTAGAACTGGAGTAGCTAAGAGGCTGGAATACTTGGTGATTAATTGCTGTTTCCGAAACAGGTACATCACTTTTTGTGTTATCATCTACAACTTCACCCACAGTTGATCACATTTGTGACTGTGGTAAAATATAATTTGTTGCTTCCTCTGAAATAGTTGTGTCGCATACTACTACTGGTTCATTTTTTGTCAATGTTGTCTTCATTAGTGCACTTTACCAGTTGCTTTTTAGTGCTTCTCCACAAGTGAAAAAGTGATTTGTCCTCAACAGCGCCTGTCCACAAGTACTGTTTATAATTTCCATGGAAACTTGCTAGTTTCTCTTTAGAAATATTTGACACTATGAAACTTAAACCCTTTTCCAACGTCATGCTATTGTCAGTTATCACTGCTCCTTGATTAGGTGCTGTGTTACTAGCAATTTTGTTAAAACACACATTTTCAACATTAAATGGGCAAAGACCACAAGCGTTGAAACCATTTTTGAAAGTTGTTCCTATAATATGGCAAATACATTTGTTCAACACAGGAGCAAAATTTTCTGTATTTAATTTATTCCCAAAGTGCTTAACTGTCCATTTTCTCACTACTTTTCTCCATGCTGCTTTTAGAGGGTGGAAAACCGCAACATCCATTGGCTGAAGTAGATGCGTTGAATTGGGATACAATGAGATCAATTCTTTTCCATTCTCACTGCAGAATTCAGAAACAAGCAATGTTAAATGTGACATGTCCATCTATGAAACACAAAATAAGGCACTGTACGTTGTTTTCAACCAACCACTGCAAAAATTTTTTTGTAAAATATTCATAAAAAAACAGGACCATCCAGCCACTTTCAGACTTGCCAATTCCCCATGAAGGTGGAACACTATGTGCAATATGGGGAGAGATTGTTTCATATGAAAAACTATCATTGGTGGTGCTATATTCCCTGCTGCGTTTGCAGTAACTAATACTGTTAAATTTTCTTTTTCATCACTGTTATTTGCCCAACACACATTCTTGTCACCCTTTTTTGTTATTACTTTTCCCAAACCTGACTGAAGAAAGAATGCATATTCATCAGCATTAAATCTCTACTGGGTTCATTTATAATGTCCAATAACCGTTTCTCCTCTAAATGCAATTTTATTTGCACAAACCAGTTTCTTATCTGTTCTTGTATCACTTCAGATCGAGCAAAAGTCAAAGGCTGAACAGTTCGTTCACGTAACTCTGGATGTCTCTTGAAAAATGCCTCGTACCACTTTCTGCCATCCATGTTTTTAATTATATGTTGGACACTATCACACAGTAGTTCTTTTGTTATCGGATACTGTAAACGAGCAGCATGCAATAACCACTGCTTGATAATTTCTTCCTCAGCATAGGTAAGCACTGGAGGTGGCCCTGAATTTTTACACCTTTTGTCGCTGCAGCAGCTGGAGTCCCTGTTGTAACTGCAGCAATGGCCTCTTAACATTTGTTCACGGATATAATTTATTTTCAGACCCATACCTGCAACAAAAAAATTTCAGTTATCTGATCGTTACTAGACACATTCCAGCCTTAATTTACAGGCTTTAGGGCAGTATGTTTAACAGCTATATTGTACATCAATTTTGTAATATGATGAATGGCATTCATTTATTGAATTGTGTTAAAAATCTACTAAAACAGTCAATCATTTCATACGAGGCTATTTGTTTACTAATGATGAAAAGTTTACTTAAGTTAACGTAAGTAAGTAATAAACATTATTAACATAGAGTACATGTATAGGTAAAGATGATCCAGTTATTGACAATCGTATACAAGAAACTGACACCAAGTCAACAACTGGACACAAGCTACATAGGAAAATTTTGATTACAGTTCCTTGGCAGTAGGAGAAATTGTTTTCAGGTACTAAATAAATTGAAAAGATTTAAAATGAAAATTATTTGTACCATTTATTGACATTATTTCAAACACAGGGGCACTATTCAGATTCAGAGTACCAGTAGTTGATATCCTCCCAAAAAATCATAACCAAAAGATAGGTTAGTTTTAATAAGATGAAAAGTGTTATATAACCTTTATACATTTCATTGTGTCACTTGATTTGATCAAACAGTGAAATCTATCAACACTGATTAATATTTTAGAATCAACTTACCTTATGGTTTTTGGTAACAGAAGCAGCAAATCTGGCATATCTATAAAACCAAACTTTCTTCATGGCTGATTTCTCTCCAAAATACCGGAGAAAAATCATCTGTTAAGAGGGGTTGCCAAGCAGTTCAAACGGAAATTTCCCTTTTATTAAATCAAAATATACTATGAATTGAGATTTATAATTATGCATTAAGGTTTTAATGACTGGGTAGGTGTCAAAGACTGGCACACAAGAAAACATTATCAGGGTTCGTACTCCTTTGGAACAAAAATATACAAGGACTTTTTATGGACATAGAGAAATTGTTTAAAAATAAATTATTCACACTATAAAGGCAAAACACTGTAACATACAAAAATTATAACAAAATATACCATTACTGTGAATCTGTGCAGTTCTTTAGAAGATGAATGGTAGAATACATATTACTATTAATAAAAAAAATAGCATTACTCTTGGTATATGTGCTTCTGAAGATGTCTCGCCCATTCATTCGATAACGAATACTTTACTGCAATGTCAACGTTTTCCTTGGTGTTTTTCTGCCTGGTGAGAAATCCATATCTTAAATAGCTCTTTCTAAGGCCACAATGCATTAAAAATGCATAACTCCTGCGTTCCACTCATAAATCTTAATTGGTTAAACCAAAACTATACTTTCCCTTGAAAGCGTTGTAAACAGGACCATCATTTGAGTGTATTTGTGGTCAGACATCAAGCAAGGCACTAGCACCACTGTGGCTAGTGCTAAGGGCCATATACAATTGAATTGTGTACGAGTCAATGTATGCCTCTTACTTAAAAGACTATTATTTTTATATTTACCATTTGCAAATAAAAAAAAAAATCAATTAAACAACACGTTTATAAAGTGTCATAAATTAAGTACTTTAGGAGAAATACAGACTTTTAAGGACCCTTAAAAATAATGTTAGAAATCAAGAACTTTAAGACCTTCCAAGGACCATACAAACCCTGATAATAAAGACTAGGGGCCGATTTTAAGGAAACGTCTCTGAGTGGTATGAAAATTTTATATTTGGCAAAGTTTCCCGTGCTGAAAATGTGTGGTCGCATATGTAAAATTTTGTGGTTTCAGTAATAAAAATTTAAGTCACAGGTGTTAACTCCTGTTGTGGAAGTAGGCCTAGTATGTGGAAATTCAAGTGTGTCTGGAGTTGAGAACTGTTGAATCAGAGCGTGTATGTGTAAAAATTTTGAGTTACAACATATTTTACCATGCTGGTAATTGTAAAGAATCGTGGCTTTTCCAAAAACAAATAACCAAAAATTGTATGAATTGACATTACTAATCACAATGAACACAAATTTAAGGGGGCATCACAATATTCGTAGTATATACTATGAAACACAATATTCAGGAGGGCTATGAAGATCTAGGAAAGTGCAGGCCAAACAAGTTATGTAAATTATACGTCAATTGAGTTGCTTTACCCTGCTAAATACAAGGACACCTAACCTAACATGTAACTTCACTAAACGTGAATCACAAGAAGGTATGTGTGCTGACCAGGCTGTTATTCTTTCTACCTGAAATGCCAAGCTTCAGATGTTAGAGCGCTTCACGTTCAATACCTACAAAAAAAACTGCCAGTATGCCTTGAATCAGTTTCTGGGATTTACTTCCCTGCTGGCGCTGACTCTAGCTCGATGTGTAATGTTTGGCTACGTTTGAACAGTGTTGACTGCAAGGGGGCTAAACTTTAAGGTGAATCATGGGGGTTAGGCATATTGACATGATATCGCCCCTCTGAAAAGTAACAAGAACGAGTCACATAAATAAATTACAATGATATATACTTATGTTAAATATATTTCACGTTACATATGTAGGAGGTGGATACAGTTCCTACCTGGCGAGCAGGAAGTGATGAATACGTACGCATTCATCGGGGCACTGACGGCAAAACAAACCCTGCTACGTATCTGACTAAGTGTGGTGTTCTCCTGCCGTGCTAAGGAAGACTGTGTTAAACATCCCACCACACACTCTTCATCCTTTGGGTATGTACCAGTGTCAGGATTAACAAAATTAATACTATGATTCACATTAAGATGTTCATTATCATCTGAATGGCAATTATGAGCATGACAACAGTCGTGAGAAATATAAAATTAGTATCTTTTTCGACTGCCGAAATTAAACTACTACTTCCCAAAATTTGCCTAATCCACCCCAACAAAAAAAGGCCCCCCTCCGCCCAAGCAAACAGTTAAGGCCAAGACAACGTTAATTCAGCAAATTCATACACATCCAGGGAACACCTGCCACATAGGAGACTCGTAGCCACTCAAGCACTCATACTAGCATTCTCCATTTGTAAATGACAGGCTTTCACACAGTCAAATTCAGAAGGGACACCACATGATGCAGCAACACTCTGCTTGCCACCAACTGCAAACACTGGCATATTAGTCACCTGATCGCAATATGAGAACCGTAAAATTCACAGTGAACAGCTAACTGCTGATTGGCATTTGTTTACTTCACTACAGCACTGTAAGTTAGTATGAACACACATTCCATATTTTGCAAGGAGGTAGTATGAACCAAAACAATAAACAAATTTCTAATAAACATGGGTCCAAAAACCCATACCATAAGAGCTATGAGCACTTGCTCACCATCACTACAGGAGGTGCTCCATGTGATGTCCATTCATAGTGTGGCCTACATCGTAGGGAATCACGCACCCTTTGAAACACTCCTGGTTGGTCTTGGATGTGCTGGCAGGCATTGATTACACGCTCTTGTAGTGCTTGTACTTCATTGATGGGGGTTGCATACACCAAAGCTTTCAGGTGTCCCCACAACTAGAAATCCAAGAGATTAGGGTTGGAGAAATTTGAAGGCCAATTTCCTTGACCTCCCCGACCAATACATAGCCCATTAAAAGTCCGTGTTCGGTATTCGCGGACATTTAGGAGAAAATGGGCCGAAGCTCCATCGTGCATGAACCACATCTTTAGCCTTTGAAGGTATGGCCCATCATCCAGCAAGACAGGCAATTCGTTTGCTATGAAATCATGATTCCTTGCACCATTTAATCTGTTTNGCTTAAATTATACTTGCATCATTTGTGGTTTAAATTATGTTTATAAAGTAATGTACAATTATTTTGGCTTTTATTTAATTGGTTAAAACATATGTTCCGAAATTATGGCAGAGCATTTGGACAGTTACGGCTAGCAAAATTTTCCAAGCTCTGGTGTTATCAAAATATTTTATTGGTAGTTAATGATTTTTGTTTCTAATTTCATTAAACATGGTTGGTTGTAGGGGTGCCTTTGTGGTGAGCTTTCTTGCATGAAATTTAATATTATTGACACGTGTAAGGCTTAGCCTACCATTTACGGTACCATTCTTGTTATGAAGCGCAGTGTCTTTTCTTTCTGCAGTTTAGTAGTTCCGGGAAACCGACAGTGTCTCGTATTTACGAAACAATTCTACAAATTATTTTGTATCAGCGGCAAACAAATGTGCCCAAGAATTGCAGCAGAACAATGTGTGTTCCGGAGTTGCACATAGGAATTAAAAACCGTAAGTCAAAGGGTTCTTGTAAATAACGTATTATTGAAATGTTTGAAATGTACATGGCCTAGAAAACCACTATTTCAACACTGTTTTGTAGTGTAAAAATAACACTTATTATATGGAATATCCAACAAGTGTAAGGTACACTTCGCCAAAAATACTTGCGTACATACGGAATTTATATTATTTGCATTGGTACAAATATAATATTTATAACTTTCTTATTTTGGTGAGGTTAAAACTTTACAGGTTGTAATGATTTGAATGTTACTTCCATATAAACAAAATTTTCTACTGGTCTGTTAAAACTATATGTATGTAATTCAAAATTATACAGTAAGAAGTTCTGCAAAACAATGATATCTCATTAAAGACNCTATCTCATTAAAGACGTTAAAAGTCCCTTGCAACCCTATTAACATGCAATAAAATACAGCCCCGGCAGTATAACTTGGCTATAACAAAAATAAAGTACACTGGAATGGTAACCCAGATTAATCATAGCATTTGTTGGTAATTACATAGAATAGCGGCATTTCTTAAGGAAATTTAGTAGACCTACAAAAGTAACATAAATGGGTTCTGCACAGCCTACCTTTTTAATATTGAG
>NQII01011135.1:7204-19206 GCA_002778355.1 Clitarchus hookeri
AGAAAACCGCTGACCAGCGGTATCATCCGGCATGATTCCCACATGCAAAATTCCTGGAGCAACCCTGCCGGGAATCGAAACCCGGTTCGCCCAGGTGGGAGGCAAGAAGTCTAACTACTACACCACCGCAGCCCCTAGCACTGATGACCAAAATGGCTTTTGTTGACATTTTGAGTGGCACATAAATTTCGTTGTACAGGTTTTTCTTCACTGCGCTCATGAACATATTTTGGTAAGTAGAGGTTAAAAATGCATTGTTCTTATGGATGTTGGGAAGGACCAATTTATATTTTGTTGTACGGCATAATTTGTTACATGGAATATTTGTCAAGGTTGGTTTTACTACTGTTTTATACTACTGGTATGTAATTATAACTATAAGAATCATAATGCATTATGAGCACTGTAAGATACTGGAAAACATTTTGCAAAGAGATTGAATAAGAAAGGGAACATTTTCTCATTTGATTTGAAATGCTACACACATGCCCAGCTGACACATTTGCAGCTTTTCACAGGCGAATCTTGTACGTTCAGAGTTAGAGCAAGAGAAGTCTCATTGGGTCAGTCAAACAAGGAAATAGTACCTCACGAGTACTGAAGCCAGTAAGGAAAGAAATTATGTAGACATATGCATAGGCCGTTGAAACCTAACACGCTGTCTGACATTTTCGCTATAAATCACCATCTCTAGCTGACACAATGCAACATTTTTGTTAGT
The DNA here is from genome assembly GCA_002778355.1 of Clitarchus hookeri. Taxonomy (NCBI): domain Eukaryota; kingdom Metazoa; phylum Arthropoda; class Insecta; order Phasmatodea; family Phasmatidae; genus Clitarchus; species Clitarchus hookeri. The sequence goes on from NQII01011135.1 coordinate 7,926, forward strand.
TAGTCTTGCGTTAATAAAAACCAATTATTTTCCCATGGCCGGGTGTGAATGGGATACACATCGGGTCCTTGGGACTGCATCTCTCACAGTACTCCCAAAAATGTCCACCTGTGGTGCTGTAGAAAATCACTTCCTGAATATTTTCGTAATACTTTATAATTTGTCACTGTTATTTATCCTCTTTGTATGTCTGTATATTTGACTTTATTGTGTTGTCCTGCAATACTCTATTTATGCACGCCAAATAAAATTTTTTTCAAATAAACTTATAAAAATAAATTAAATAAAATGTAAACTTAAATAGGCAAACCTTGTTTATTTTCCAAAAATTAATTATATCTCCACAATTTTTTTCTCAGGTTTAAAAGATGTGTGTACTCTTACATCATCCAGCCACTCCATGGTCTATTTTAAATAATTCCAGCGGTGTTAGCAACAAACCATCATCTTCAAATTGAAAGGCATATACTACCCGTAGGAACTGCAGTATGCCAAAATTCTTATACGTTTTAGGCTTACTTTATTTTGACGAGCTTCCAGACAACGATTGATACACATTAAATATGTACCGTTTACCCACAAACGTTTAAAAACTATTTGTCAAAACATTTTCATGAAGTACTACAAGAAAAGCGTTGGACGTTTTAAATTTGAGAAAATGTTTTGTGTGTTAAGCACAAATTAAATTAATAACTTAGTTCTGCCACAGAGCATATAAGTACACAGAGACGATTTTTTTGTATGCCGGGAATGAATACAACACACCTGAGGTTTGCCATACTGCTCCAACCAGCTGAGCACTGAGCCAGATAGTTCTGAGAAGTTGTTCATTGGTATACTGCTAAATGACTGGAATAGTTGGTCCATCACTGCTTCAAACTGTCAACAGAACAAAACATAAACACTGAAATTTTGCAAAAATTACATTAAATTTTTCAGGTAGCAGCACACAATAACATAAAATTAACATCAGTCTCATGTATCTGTAATGCAATCCATTATTTCTATTGGTATAATTTACTAATGGCAGTGTTAATCCTTTCATTTGAAGAACAAGTTTACAAACACAATAGCACCTAAATTAAACTACTTGATATTTTGTTCATTCCACCTGATGGAATCATTTAACTTACACAAAATAACATGTAATGTCTCAGGTCTAACATGTATTAAGTCATTAGTCACATACTGTACAAATATTTGAGCTTTATCACAATGTAAATTCAATTCCTAGTGACCACAGTTCAACTAATGTACAAAAGTCCAAAGTTAGCAAGGTGTATGCAAGTTCCAGGTCCCTTTGTTGAGATGTAAGCTTCATTTTATGTGTGCAATACCTGCCTGTAGTGCAGCAGTATTTCAAATAGGTAAAAAGAATACCATAACATCATCAAGATGCAAAAGTACAGGAAAGGTGAACAACACTAAGAAAAAAAACTAACTATTTAAAATTAAAAAAATTATTCTGAGCACACAGGACAGAAGACAGAAACGTACACGTGACATGCAGTAGCCAAGAAAAATGTAGTCCTCAGTAAGAGATATGATCATACCTGACTGTATTGCAGGATGTGCACCATCTGTTCATGGTCAATATGAGGTTGTTGATACCCTCCAGAAAAATCATTGCCCATTCTTCTTGTAACGCCAATCGCAGCTGTGGAATTGTTGCTGGCGGCTGGCTATATGCTGCCAGATGTCTCCCGACAACATACCATGTGTTTGATTGGACTTAGGATCGGGGACTGCAGGCCATTCCATGCCACAGATTATCTTCACTTTCCAACAGATCAACGACAGTGTGCCGTTTTAAAATACGTCACTGTCATTTCACTGTTATGTCACTGTTTTTAAATAATTTGAGACCTCATTTTCAGTATTTATTCAATGAAAATGATTGCGAGTATAATACTATTCTCTCGTAATGTAATTTTTTAGAAAACTCTCACTCAAAAGGAAACTGCCTGTTTTACTAGGCTTTGAAAATTGTATTGTTTTAAATGCTAATGGGAGTTTTGTATTTAACCAATTTATGCAAGTAAGTTCCATTTTAGAAGGGTCTGAAGTAGAGACTGAGTCTTTAAAGTTTATTTTATTTTATTTGTGATGCAAGTCAGAGGAATAGAATTTTAGTTTATATTTTTTTCAGGTAAAGTTTAACTTAGATCCTTCTTGCACAAAGCACTAAAAGCTTAGAGCTGCTGTAAATGTAAGTTCCAGGATTATTCTATTATATGCATAATATTTATAATGTTTCCATGAAACATTAAGATTAAAACGTAAGAGTAGAATTTTGTCTCCCGTTTAATTTATGACAGATTTAAAAATATAGGCCTGGTGTGTATATATTAGTGATGGTTGAGTTTTGAAAACTCGAGACGAGTCGAACTAACAAAGATCGACTCATCACTCGAGTCGAAGTTTTCCCAGCAGGCATTGAGCTACTGAACATGCAAGTTGAGTCACTGTGATTTTAGGTTATAAACAAAAAATATTTGCACCTAAAAATCACTCTCCGTGTCTTGCGAGTCAATTATTTTATGTTGTTAAACTGCTAAAGTTGCGTCATAATGATAGCTCTGCTACATGCGTTGACACTCGGTTGTTGTTTGTGATGTTCGGCAGCTATGAAAGCTGATGAGTCATAACATGACGCGCTGGCACTGCTGCCTTGGGAGGCGACAGATAACATCAAGGTCGACAGGTACAGTCTCAGCAGGACACAAATACATAAAATCATATGACGTATTTAAACATGTAAAGCCTCTCTATCTCGTGGCACATCACACCTTCAGCAGAAATATGCTTAAATACAATATATTTGTGATTATTTTTCTCACAATTATCGTTTTAAAAACGTTTATTACAAAAAGGATTATTAACAAACAAAAACTTTTAATGTGAACTGCTTGTCGGCTCACTCGGCAGCATGCTGACAGAAGAACCTAAAAGCTACCCTCCCACTCCATTCCTGTAACTATTATATAATTTTCTTTTTTCTATCAGCATCAAAAATGGCTGACGTTATTGTTCCTTTTATACCTTATGGTAGACATTCATTCATCGGCGGGAGAGAAAGGGCAGCACTGTGAATATTCTAACCAAACCAAGGATTATTCTGATTGGTAGAAACTAGTCCCAAACTTTTTTCTTGGTAAACCATACTATAAGAGGAGGAAGTTATAGTCCATTCACCGTTATTTCCAACTTTTCTGAAGCCCTGCTAAAGGTCTACTTTCAGGATATTTCTCTGCCTTATGTAAACAAAGCTTAACCATGTCAAAAAAATTAGGCTACACCAAAGGGACAATGCACACCACATTTGTGCGCACTCAGTGTAATAATATTTTGCATAAGAACTATTTATTACTAGACATTACCAACACACCAATTTTCTCCCTGTTTTAATTCATATTAACTATAAATGAAATTTTATCACTTTTGGATAATATTGTATAAGTAAGAGTTCAGTTTAACGAAAAATAAGGTATTTTTTTTAACATTAAAAGAAGTATAAAATGCTTACAATATATGACATATTTAGGAAATAACCAAGAACGTCATACATGGGGTGATTTTTCAACGGTTTGATTTGAAAGTGTGAAGAAACTGTGAATCACAATTTGCTACTGTAAGCTAAACATATGCTTGGAAGACAAGAGATATGAACTAAATTGTTTGTTTTACACTCATCTCATTTATCCATTGAAAAACAAATCCAAGTGTATTCAATATTGGTGCAAACACAACATATACAACTTAAAATACACACACGTTTTATTAGAACAACTGAGTCACTTAATTTATTTATAATAAACACAAAAAATTGAAAAACTAAATAAAATCAAGTTCACGCCAGTTTTCTTAAATAATAACAAAAAATTAGCTTTAACACATTGTGGGATGGAACAGGTCTACTTCTGAAGCATTCTATGTTGCTTTCTTTGCTTTAATAAACATGCCACAGGAGAACTTACGCTCAATGCAAGCTTTCCCACTCATCACCATATGTATAAATTTTTTCCAAAATTGCCCCTGTCAACAGCAACAATGATGGTGTAAAGCGTGCACTATTAAATATTGTAACTACCATCAGTGGCAATACTGAACAGTGAATTCGCCAACAGTTTTGTAGTTTCAGTTTTACAAAATGAGGTCAAAGGTTTGTTAGCACATTTCATTTGTAAATTGTTTTGGTGCTTTCTTTACTGTTCATGCGATGCCGACCATCACTTTTCCTGCACAACGCTTAACACTAAAATACCACTTGCAGAGGTCGCAAAAAACATAATTTGTGGCCTTAGTACAACTAGGCAACTCAAGTTTTTCAAGTTTGGAGTTATATTTACATTACATTGCCTTTCTTGATGTGTTCTTATCAGTNTTCCTGCACAACGCTTAACACTAAAATACCACTTGCAAAAGTCGCAAAAAACATAATTTGTGGCCGTAGTAAAACTAGGCAACTCAAGTTTTTCAAGTTTGGAGTTATATTTACATTACATTGCCTTTCTTGATGTGTTCTTATCAGTGCTATGAGCAGATATCTCATAGGAAGGTATTATTGCAACAATTTCATTTCAACAAATAGGTATGTGTTTGACAATAATAAATTTCCACGTAACAGTAGATATTTTGAGTTGCCCAGTTGTACACTCTTTACTGCTAAGGGATTTTTCATGCTACAAANTTTCCACGTAACAGTAGATATTTTGAGTTGCCCAGTTGTACACTCTTTACTGCTAAGGGATTTTTCATGCTACAAATATATACCTTTAGCTACCCAGTTGTGGAGTATTATTGTCCTGCAATAATGAGATATCTAATGACCTGCATACCAATAGTAAGTTATTTCATACCACAAGTGATTAAGCTCTATGCAAATTAAAAATTAAACTGTCATTTATAATTACAAAATTTTGTTCTGAATATAANCCACAAGTGATTAAGCTCTATGCAAATTAAAAATTAAACTGTCATTTATAATTACAAAATTTTGTTCTGAATATAACATTTAAGAACATTTAATAATTTCACACATACTCTTCTATCTAAAACTTAAGACCTACTAAGTTTGAAGACCTACTAGATNTAAGAACATTTAATAATTTCACACATACTCTTCTATCTAAAACTTAAGACCTACTAAGTTTGAAGACCTACTAGATATGTGTGTGATTGCTAGGTACATATTTAGTGACAAAGATTGTTCCCAATGAACAGTAAATTGTAGTTCGTTACTTCAAACATAGTACATCTCTGTGTCCAGTTCTTCTGTAAACAAAAAACAAATTGGGTACACGTGCATGATTGTTTAATTTTGTTAGNGTACATCTCTGTGTCCAGTTCTTCTGTAAACAAAAAACAAATTGGGTACACGTGCATGATTGTTTAATTTTGTTATTGTTTGCATAGTAATTATGGGTCCCAAAGATAAGAAAATAACAAGTTTTTAAATACACTTGATATCCGAAAGGTGTCGTTGACATAGAAATGAAGAAAAGAACAAAATAAAATACAGACGAAGAAGACGAAAGGGACCACCCTGTAAAGAAAGTCACTTTGCTTAAATTTTTGAACAGCGTAAGACATCACATTGAAAATTTTGCAGTAGTTGTTTTCCTATATTGTTACTTTACGTCAAAAAGAAAATATTTAACATCTCACTGATTCACATGTATAAATCTGTATGCATAGAGAATGGCCTTGAAATGGCTAGTACCCCTACTTACACAAATATATTCACAGACGAGTTACAATCTCATCCACCACCCAAAAATAATGATCAGTGAAGTATGTACACAATATTTCTGGAGCCAATGGAGATAAAATCAAAGCCAATTATGACACACATCTTTTAGTGAAAGAAAGAGCTAGTGCAGAGGAAAAACATGACAAACAGAGAGCCCAGAATTCTAATGGAACCTTTGTAAGCTGCAACTTTTATCTACAGCAAGTTTTGTTAGTTCCAAACAATTAACACTAGACTGCAGAAAAAAAAGTCTTTAACAGGTCCTCATTACCAAACACCAAAGCTCTATATGCATTCGTCCTGCGTATATCAAAGGAAGAGTATGAAGAATTCACTTCTCATGTAAGATAGAAATGTGAAACCGGTGCCAAAATGTTGAGAAACCAACCAAGTTTTTTGTTGCAACTGGACAAAACATCAGTAAGTCTCCACGTGAGCACCATTGACAGCACATAGAACATCTAGTTGCTATTAAATTTCTGTCCATATATTAGCCAACATCACAGGAGCGTAGAGGCCAAGCTGTCGGGTCATTGCGACTGATCCATCATCCAGGAAAAGTCGTATCAAGATGGGCACGGAACTCTTAAACCCCAATGAGGTGGTGCACTGTCTTATTGAAAGATTACATCTGGGTGATACTCAAGCAACTGAGGAACAGCAAATAATTTCAACGTGTCCAGATACACTGGAGATGTGATGGTGCCTTCAGCAAAAAAAAAATGGTCCGATAATTTTGTCATGCAAAAGCGTGGTCCAAACATTCGCCTTTGGGCTACCTCTAGTACACTCTAGCACCTAACTAGGGGCTCTGAACCCTAAATACGCAAATTATGCCGCTTCACTACACCACTGACAAGAAAGGTCACCTCGTCAGAAAAAGCAACACTTTGAGATAGACATTATCGCCCTCAATACGTGATAACATTTTGACTGCAAAGTCATACCAACACGTGGCGTCATTGGGCAACAAAGCCTGAACAATTTGCACTTTGTATGCACGAAACAAAAAACGTTTGTGTAAGATATCATAAAGATAATATTTTTGCATCTGTAATTCAATTAAGGCCCTATGCACCAATTTCTTACAACTTTGCACAAAAGACTGTTTTACTGCTTCCAACCTTTCAGCTGAGGTTAATGGTCAGCCAGTTTTCTGTGAGTCAGCAACAGATCCTGTGTTTTTGAACTTGTCATACCACGACTTAATGCTCTTGATGTCAGGCGGCATCTTTCCATACGTTTTCTGAAAGTTCCTCTGCACTGTTATTGGTGACTGGGTCTTGTGGTACCAGAGGACACACTGAGCTTTTTCTTAATTTGAGAACATGTCTGGTTTCCTGGACACTGCAACTGCTACACTACAGCCACATTACTGAAACATGCAAAAAAACTTGGTTATTTTGCCAACATTTTGGCACCAGTTTCACATCTCTATCTTACATGTAGCAGATATAAATTAAGTTTTTACCAAGTGAAAGACTTTTTGGACATTCTGAACTTAAAAGTAATTGTTTTTTTCTTTTTTTTTTCTTCAAAATCACAAATAGATAACTATCTTCAGGCAGATTTCTGGACTCAAAGAATATTTCACTTTAATTAAATTAATCACTTCAGAATTTTTATAAAAGTATTGCATGCAGTAACACAACAGTGTTTATTGAAATTTTCAAACTACTCTCCTATGATATGGCTATAATTAAGTTATCTAGTTGTAGTGCTATGCCCTGTAGCAATAACCAGGGTGACACAAAGGAGTAAAGCCAGACTTTTCAAAACATCTCTTAAATGACAACATTTTCTTTTCAGCAGAGTATAAGTATTTGTTAAAAGTCTTAAAATGAGGGAAGCAATCAGATTTTTGCTTGCGAATGGGGGAGTGATTAGTTCACACTATATCGCTAAATTTAAAATTAAAATTGAGAATTTCTCTTGGAAATTTTAATTTAGGGTTTTACTAGGTTTGAATCATGATTTGTTATAAGGTGTAGAGTTTTTGGGAAAGACCCGTGCCAGTTCGAATGTATTTCGTAAAGAGTTCGGTTTGATTTTTGTAAAGAGCAACCCATTGCAGTTACATCAAAACGTTATNGCAACCCGTTGCGGTTACATCAAAACGTTTTCGGTATTATGTGGTGACAGCTAATGAAAAAAATGAGAACCAGGAACTGATTGAAGATTTGCAAGCAGAATTTGCAGATGTAATAACTAATAACAGTATAGTTAGAGTTCTTATTCACATACATTGATGATGTTTGTGTTTATAGTGGAAATTTTGAGGAACACATGAAACATTTGCATCTTCTTTTAACAGCTTTGAGAGAAGCTGGTTTAACTGCAAATCCTGAAAAGGTCACATGGGCAAAAACATATGTTAAATACCTGGAATTTGTGATCACAGATGGTCAGTTACTGATGGATCCGGAGAAGGTACGGCCCATTGTAAATTTTCCAGCACCCAAGAATTTAAAAGGAGTGTGGCGTTTCCTTGGGATGGTAGGGTTTTATGCCAAATTCATTCCAAAGTTTGCAAAATTTTCACAACCTCTCAATGTCCTTAAAAGAAAAGGGGTGGATTTTGTTTGGGGAACAGAGCAGCAAAATGCATTTAGTCAGATAAAGAAAAAATTAGCTTCTACACCTGTGCTTCATTTGCCTCATTTTGATAAACCATTTACTTTACAAGTAGACACTACCTTAAAGGCACTAGGTGCAGTACTTTGTCAAACCAAAAATAAAAGCCTTGTTCCCATAGCCTATGCTAGTCGGCTGCTCACACCAGCAGAGCATAAATGTTCAGTGTATGAGAAAGAAGTTCTAGCGGCAATAATTGGCATGGAGAAATTTGCTGACTATTTGGAAGGAAGGGAATTTGAATTGCATACTGGCAATTAAGCGTTGAGTTGGTTTTTGTGTAATAAAGGAAGCAGGCCCCATAGAACAGGTTAAAGTTTTGCAAAGTAGCACAAATTCTCTTTGCTATGCCCTGTAGCGCTAACCAGGGTGACACAAAGGAACAGAACTGAACTTTTCAAAACATCTGTTAATGACAGCATTTTCTTTTCAGCAGAGTATAGGTATTTATTGAATGTCTTAAAATGAACACGAGTTGTTTTGTTAAGAAAATATATTTTCATATAACTGGGTGCCATACAAAAGGTTCATATAACAATTATAAAAAACAGTTAAGGTCACCCCTGAATGATATCATCTTGTCTACAATTTTTATAGCAAAATACTTTGGCTTGTACTGATTATTTTCAAACACACATACAGCTATTTACGATTAAATGTATCCATAAAAACAACAAACTCTAGCCACAGAAAAATTCTACAAACATGATTTTCAAACTACTGAGGAACTCCTAAATGTTCCCTTTTAATTCCATGACTGGAAGTGTCTGATAATACTTATCTCAACATGAAGTCCAGGAGCTGCTTCTCCACGAGCCTGCAGCTTACCCTGGCTTATACAGCACCAAAAATATAACTCCCCTCCTCATTCAGGGGCTTAAAAAGTTACATTTTTAATTTAGCCAAACGGAGGGCTGAAATATAAGAAAATAGTATCTTTTTCTTGTAAATATCGCCACATGCAGCGCTGCGGTGCTTCTGTATGAAAACGCTCCAACACGTCACGGCAACACTAGCGCTGCTAAGTGGCGGGCTTGGAGACTCTTCACCGCGCCATCAGTATAGCTCTGTGCGTGGCGTGGCAACCATCCGCGGCATCTTCACCGCCGATGCTGCCCCAACTTGACCGGCCACTATGGCTACCTTGCCCAAAGCAGCGCAGGAAAACAACGTGATGTTTCCACATGAAAAGATAGGACATCTGCATCACGTAGTTGATAACATTTCGCAAGAATTTGCAAAAAGTACGGGCGTGAATAGCAAATGTTTTAGATGTGTTACTAGGCGGGCTGTACGTAGCGGGCAGGCAGAAAATTTGATGAAAATGAGACGCCCCATCTCAGTAGTAATAAGGTGACAATCAGACACACTGGAAACTATAAGTCTTGTTCATAGTTTTGATTATTCTTTTGACGATACTTCTGGAAGTTTACTTTCAAAGTCATTTTGAGTGCCTACATGTGCTACAGGAAACCATACTTTCAATAAAACAAAATAAAAAAAAAATAAAAAACATTATACATCTCTTTGTTATCCATATATATGCAAAACCACAGGTGTGACTGATTGACTCTCAGGTATGGGAGCGGAGGCCAAACACAAGTAGGCTTACACACCCAGGATTATATTAACAATCAACTTTAAAACAAGTGATTCTTCTTTGTAGGTGAAAGCCTACTTGGGTGTAGGGTAACTTTCCAATTGATAGAGACTAGTGATGCAACGAATGTTGATTTTTCCACATTCGCGAATGCGAATGCTGGTTTTTCAAATATGCCGCCAAAAGCGTGCGCCTACGAACTCGAATTTTACCGCGCCTTTAGAACTGGCCGGCAGGGTGGCCATGTTAAAACCGAGAGTAGCCCATATGCCCCGACTCTGAATGAAGTAAACAAATCGTGATTGCTGGCTTACTGAATGAAGTTAGCTGCTAATAATGTTTTCGTAAAGATTTAGTTTGAGGTTACATTGACGCATACCGCTCATACCTACCAGAAGTGGCGACGCTATTCTTACCCACGCCGTAAACCGATAGCCTAACAAACAGAGGAATCCCCGAGCTCGAACCAACTGCACCTGTTATGTTGCCTGAGTCACGACGTAACGCTGCGAACGCGGAGAGTCTCGGGCATATTATCGCCCCTCGCCACAAGAAATTACAAATCGGGGAAAAACAGTGCACCCCGCCTACCCCTATCCCACCGCAAACACGAGAGGGTAAGTCCCGAGTTCTATGGAAAATAGAACAGAAACGTATATATACAGGAGCCACGGAGGACAGTTAAGTCAGTTACGCGACAGTTAAGAGAGTTATGCGAGAGTGAAGGACAGTTGAGGTCAGTTACGCGAGAGTTACGAGAAGTTTACGACGGAGCAGCAGCGACAAGACAGTTACGACGGAGTCGGGAGTTACGCCAGAGTCATGAGAGAGTCACATACGAGGAACAAAGAGCGACGAGGAGAGAACTGCACGTCCAGGGATCGAGCCCAGGACTTCCCGGGAGACACACCGAGACAGCTCGACAACGCCAGCCACCAGCATTGAGGTAATTTCAGCAACCCGCCGAGACGTGTGTAGGGCGCGGGATAGCTAGATTCCACCGCCCGAGGAGATATAAAAGAGGCTAGGTCTCATAGATGTACAGGTCACTGTAACTTTGGACCATAAAAGTTAAGCGTGAATAAACCGAACCCAGTTACGTCTTTGTGTCACCCCTCTTACAGCAGCCCAAGGTGCCGTTAGCCAGCACCGTAACAAATTACTACGTACCCTGCTATCCACCATTCTGTATAGTATAGGTGGGAGCCGCGTCGAGTCAACATACTTAAGTTTTGTTTTTAACTTGTAAAGACTCTATTGTTGTAATTGTACAGTGATAAGTGATATTTCAAAAT
>NQII01011136.1:0-25614 GCA_002778355.1 Clitarchus hookeri
TGCCCCCTGCATACCTTCAGACATTAGTCGAGTCCATGTCACGTCGTCTTGCGGCACTTCTGCGTGCTCGCGGGGCCCTACAAGATATTAGGCAGGTGTACCAGTTTTTTTGGCTCTTCAGTGTATAATATTAGTAAGATGCTTATACTGTNCCCTACAAGATATTAGGCAGGTGTACCAGTTTTTTTGGCTCTTCAGTGTATAATATTAGTAAGATGCTTATACTGTTTCTAATTTATATTAATAAACAACTCAGAGCACTGATTGTAGTGATAAAAAAATGAAAAGTTATATTCGGTGCATTGTCAACATGTCTGCTGCAAGAGTTAACATAATGAACACATACCTCTTCAATAGACATACCGATGAACATTACATTTGGGAAAATAATTTCCATACATATATTATGTATACATCATTTAAAGCTATGTTGGCACGCATGTGCCAATCGCTTAGTCGACTAAAGCGTGTCGTTCATCAACTTAGTTGATGTCAGAGCCAGAAAGGAATGATACAGCATGAAGAAACAAAGTGAAATGACAAAGCATGAAGTATCATGACAGGACAATGAACTGGTACATTCTAGGTTGGAATGACAGAACATGATTGGCACAATGACAGAGCATAAAAGGTGGAATAACACATGTTTAATGACAGCGCAATGAACCAGAACATTCTAGAATGGAATGACACATTATGATAGGCAGAATGACAGAGAATTGAAGGTGTAATGACAGCATGAAGTATCATGACAGGCCAATGAAATAGAGCATTCTAGGATGGAATGACCGAGTATAATAGGCAGAATAACAGAGCATGAAAGGTGGAATGACAGATCATGAAGTCTCATGAGAGTGCAATGAAGTAGAAAATTCTAGGGTGGAATGACAGAGAATGATAGGCAGAATGACAACATGAAAGATGGAATGATGGAGTATGAAATATCATGATAGGGCAATGAACTAGAACATTGTAGGTTGGAATACCAAAGCATGATATGTAGNTGATGGAGTATGAAATATCATGATAGGGCAATGAACTAGAACATTGTAGGTTGGAATACCAAAGCATGATATGTAGAATGACAAAGCATGATGTTTCATGACAGGGTTTTGAACTAGAATATTCTAGGGTGGAATGACAGAGCATGGTAGGCAGAATGACAGATCATGAAAGGTGGATTGAGAGCATGGAGTATCGTGACAGGACAATGAACTAGAGCATTCTAGGGTGGAATGACNTGATGGAGTATGAAATATCATGATAGGGCAATGAACTAGAACATTGTAGGTTGGAATACCAAAGCATGATATGTATAATGACAAAGCATGATGTTTCATGACAGGGTTTTGAACTAGAATATTCTAGGGTGGAATGACAGAGCATGGTAGGCAGAATGATAGATCATGAAAGGTGGATTGAGAGCATGGAGTATCGTGACAGGACAATGAACTAGAGCATTCTAGGGTGGAATGACNCATGAAAGGTGGATTGAGAGCATGGAGTATCGTGACAGGACAATGAACTAGAGCATTCTAGGGTGGAATGACAGAACATGATAAACCGAATGACAGAGCATGAAAGGCAGAATAACAGAGCATGAAGTATCATGACAGGGAAATGAACTAGAACATTCCAGAGTGGAATGACAGAGCACGGTAGGCAGAATGATAGATCATGAAAGGTGGACTGACAGAGCATGGAGTATCGTGACAGGACAATGAACTAGAACAATCTAGGGTGGAATGACAGAGCATGATAGGCAGAATGACAGAGGACCTCAACATGAGCAACTCACTCCAGAGGNTCTAGGGTGGAATGACAGAGCATGATAGGCAGAATGACAGAGGACCTCAACATGAGCAACTCACTCCAGAGTGATGGGGATGGAAAATGGACAGTGACAGTCACTGCAGGACTGCATTGTGAAAAACCCTACCAGTGGCATATAATGCNGATGGGGATGGAAAATGGACAGTGACAGTCACTACAGGACTGCATTGTGAAAAACCCTACCAGTGGCATATAATGCAGGTGGTGAACTTGATAAGCGAGGGTGCAAAGATGTAGCTGGTTGAACAGACAAGTGTACTTGCAAGAAGGTGTTGTGGATCTGCACCGAACTTTTTTTAAGTGCAATTGCATCAAAAACTGAGCTCATAAAATACTTTTGGCAATAATGTTTAATTTTTTGCTTTTATTTAGCACAGAAGAGATCTACAACTTAAAAGGNCTCATAAAATACTTTTGGCAATAATGTTTAATTTTTTGCTTTTATTTAGCACAGAAGAGATCTACAACTTAAAAGGTTCTAAATGTCAGAGGCCTTGTTTCATTTTCTGTCAGGTCCTCTTTTGAAGTCTGTAACAGAAGTTCTTTGGTATCACTTGACTGGATTCATTAGCATTGAAAGTGTGGNTCAGGTCCTCTTTTGAAGTCTGTAACAGAAGTTCTTTGGTATCACTTGACTGGATTCATTAGCATTGAAAGTGTGGATACTACCAAAAATTATTTGTATACAACCGAATGAAACTCCACAAAATGTTCGGTGGTTTTAACCAACCTGCTACTTTGTATTGCTAAGGGACCTCATTATAAGCCCATCCAGTGGGCCAAACTGCAAATCAGCATGTACCATGAACAANTCAGGTCCTCTTTTGAAGTCTGTAACAGAAGTTCTTTGGTATCACTTGACTGGATTCATTAGCATTGAAAGTGTGAATACTACCAAAAATTATTTGTATACAACCGAATGAAACTCCACAAAATGTTCGGTTGTTTTAACCAACCTGCTACTTTGTATTGCTAAGGGACCTCATTATAAGCCCATCCAGTGGGCCAAACTGCAAATCAGCATGTACCATGAACAAATGCAGCGCAGTGCAATGTGGTGTGGGTAGTATCCAGTGTTCTGCGCACCTCCCTCCTTCTTGAAAGGTTGTAACACTCTGGGATAGGTGCATTTAGGTTTTGAGGGGCCACGATCAAAATATAGGAATAATTTATGGTAATGGTAACACTACTAGGCACCAGACTCCATCGACAGGTGGAGTCAATGGTGACGATGGTGATACTCTCAGAGAAGTCTGGACTTTCAACCTGGACGTATGCCATTCTCTCGGTGCTGTATAGTTTTGAGTTGTCCCAAAGGTGAACTGGTGTTGGACTCCCCTCGTGACTGATACTTAGTGCAGATTTAGTGGGCCTACTTACACTGAACCACACACCTTAAACGGTGATGAGAAATACTTTAAATAAAACAGTGCAGATTTAAGTTGCTAAAAAGACACATTTGCCAAATGCCACAGGGGCTGTGCTCAGAAATAAAACGCACAGTTTGGAAACTCACATTTATTTAACTTTGCACTACAAAACTTAACCCTTTACAGTGAAGATGAAGTGGATCCTGGCCACATGCCCACCAGGTAGACTTCGTTGCTCAAAAATGGTGCGAAGGCGAGATGGTAAACTGCAGGTGAAATTAAGCTTCCACATGCAATACTATTCTCGGGGAAGAAGTGGCATCTCCAGGTGCAAAAACGAAAAGAAAAAGGTTTTGGTGAAGTTAATGAAGACTATGGAAAACTAAAATGTTGGCACAAAGACAAGAAGTGCACCCAGAGCATGGTGTGGTACGGCCTACCCGTTGAGACTCTCGACAAAGACTACTGAGGTACACATGGTCGCCTATAAGGAAGGCAACCTCATGCCCCTAGAATTCAAGATGGTTCTAGAACCCAGTGTACCTCGATGTAATGGGATGATGAATAAAACTATAACACAAAGCTTACAAATCAAGAAAACAAACAGAAACACTCTGACACACAAATTTAAAACAATGTACTAATTATAAACTTAATACAAATATTTTTGGAAGCTGCACTGGGTGTTCATTTAAAGAAAATGTATGATAAGACTAAGACTATTACAAGTGCTGTCTTTTCATGCTATTTGCACATCCATACAATAGTTTAATTAATAATTGAGTAAATAAATTATTGCCTTGCAATTTATTATAAAAATATCATGGGAACATTCTCCAGGATCATGTTCGGTGCCTCGCTGAACAGGTACAAACTGCTGTGAAAGGCGTGTAAAGTATAATAGGCATTGCTGCAGTGCATTGTAGTGGTGAAGGAGGGAGCGTGTATGGTGTGACAAATGGTCTGGGAAAACATAGGAAGCTGTCATATTCCAAATCCCTCCCCCCTTCCTATAAGGAAACCGTAAGTGGGCCGTGCAACCCCTAGGCACACAAGGTCAACGTGACAGGTCTGCGACATCTTTGCCGCGGGTCGAACTGCTCCCTGATGCTGTTACTGCACCATTGGCAGCACTGACTGCACCCATGGCCTTGGCTGGTGGCAGCTGTGGATGCTACGGCGTCTTCGCTTGCAGCACATGTCTGTGTGAGCAATTTCTGCAGTCATGCCGAATGGCGAGGAAGGGATGCGTTGACCTCATCACTGCTCACTGCATCGTCGTTACTGGAGGTGTGAGAGCAGCGCCAAAACTGTGTCTGCCAGTAGCGACCCGAGCTGGGTGCACAGGAGGGGTTTGGTCACCTGAGGATGGCAGGGCCAGGGATGATGGAAACGACGAGGGTGGTGACGATGAAGACAGATGCGGAAGGCAGAAATGGATCTGATGGTGATAAGGCAGGCTGGGAAAAGGAGGGTAGAGCCGTAGATGGAGGGGCCACAGATGGCAAGACGAGGAAGATGGGGCCGAGGATGGTGGGGATTGGGAGAGCAGTAACAAGGAGGACGTAGAAGAGGACTGTTGTGTAGAGGTTGCTGAGGACATGGAGGGCAGTGATGAGGATGATGATGACACAGACTAAGTGGATGGTGAGGACAAGTTAGAAGGGGATGAGGATGGGGGTCGGGACGACGTGGAGGATGGGTTGGAGTTTGTTGCCACTTCCCACCCTCCTCCCAAGTTTATAGTAAAGGGGGTGATGACAAGGAGGATGGAGAGATAACTTCGAGGACTGGGGTAATGATGATGAGGGGAGGTCGACCAGGACGAGGGGGATGACGACAAGAAGAATGGGAGGATGTTTGTGGAGTTGGTGAGGAGGACTGTGGGGTAGAGATTGAAAGCAGGGTGGAAGATGGAGATGATGAGGAGGGGGAAGCAAGGAAAAGTGAGACGAGGAAGACTGTATCTAGGACGGGGTCGAGGATGGAATGCATTGGGAGGATGGTGATGAGGAGAACATTCATAAGTAGGTCGAGGAGGTTGGTAGCAGATCGAAGGGGTTTTGTGTGGTGGTGATAATGGTGAGGCCTGGGGTCATGACGAGGAAGATTTCAGGTGTGACGAGGCCTGGTGGACGAGGATGAGTACAGGGGGATAAAGATGGGTACAGAGGTAGGTAGCTGGAGGGAGGAGAGGAACGAAGACGAGGAGGATGATGACTAGGTGGACTGTGACGATGAAAATGAGGGGGGGATGAAGACATTGTGGAGGACGAGTAGACGGGACAATGAAGAGGATGATGGGTGGTGAGCAGAGGGTGAAAACGATGATGTGGTGGTGACAAGGATGAGGGTGCGGGGGACGACTAGGTGTACGGAGGTGTCTAGGACTATAATGAGGACGGATGGCTCGAGGATGGCAAGGGACGATGACGATGGGGCCGAAGACGAAGTGGACAGTGACGAAGAGGATGTAGAGGAAGGAGACAAGGAGGATCAGAATGGGGTGATTAGGAGGGCGATGAGGACGATGATGGTGGTGGGGTGATGAATTTTATGAGGAGGAAGGGGACGACGAGGACAGGTCAGACAAGGGGGCATCATGGACAGGGGATCGAAGTGGCCAGAGGACAAGAAGCAGGGCAGGGATGAGGAGGGAATGGCAGCGACGAGTAGGGACGGTGACTAAGTGGCCTTCGACAAGGTGGAGGATGGAGGGGTAGATGTAGTTGAGGATGTGGAGTGCAGGGAGGAGGATGGGGATGAAGAAGGCAGTGACGAGGAAGAAGACTAGGAGGATGATGACGAAAAAGAGGAGTATGGGGACGATGACGACAAACAGGTGTACAGGGACGACAATCATAGAATCGGGAGTACAGGGACGACAACGAGAAGGATGGGTAGTGACAACAGGGAACATAAGTACAATGACGAGGAGGAAGGTGGCCGAGGTGGTCGGGGGATGGGGATGATGGGGATAGGGACTACAATGAGGAGGATGGGGATGTCAATGAGGAGGATGGGTAGCGATAACGACGAGGTGGAAGGGTACAATAATTATGATGGGTGATGAGGAGAGTGGTGCCCAGAACATTTGGGACGATGTGATGGGGGAGGGGGTTGGACGAGGAAAAGGGTAGGGACGATGACAAAGACCGGAACGATTTTGACGAGGAAGTTGTGTATGGGGATGATGATAAAGGTGAAGGGGAGGGCAGTCTACATGAAAGCACGGGGGAGGATGGTGATGAGGATCTGGCAGAGGTGGGCGGGGGGGTGTAGGGCTGTGATGTGGACAGAGACTAGGGTGACTGGGACGAGAAAGGCGTAATGAAGAGGGCGATAGGTCAGGACCTAGGATGGTGGGAAGAGGAAGACATGCTGAGGAAGGCATGGCCCGGAGGGATGGTGAAAAGAAGGGCAAGGACAGAAGGGTAGAGATGGGCGGTGTAGTGGAGGGTGGGTACGATGAGGTTGGAGACGATGGCGAGGACGACTATGAGAAGAATGGGGATGAGGAGGAGTAAGGTGGGGGAGAGAAGGAGAATGGGGACGACAAGGGTTGGGGGGGACCAGCAGGACAGAGGTGTCGTGGAAGGGGCTGGGATGAGGAGAACAATGCCGCGGAGGGAGGGTCCGTGATGATACGAAGAGCACGGTGGGGTTGAGGACATTGTCGAGGATGGTGACAAGGTGAGCGAGGCTGAGGATGGTGGGGACGAAAAGGATGCGGATGGGAACGACGAAGAGGATGGTGGGACAATGAGAATGGGAAGGATGGGTTGACGAGGAGGTAGAGGAGGAAGGTGAAGAGATTATTAAAACGAGGGAGTACGATGCTGATTAGGCTGATGGGGGGGGGGATTGACGAGGATGTCTGAGCATAACAAAGACAATGGCAGGGTGTAGAAGGGGAAATTATGAGGAGTATAAGGGACAAGGAGGAGGTTGTGGAAGGGGAGAGACTACGATTAGGACATGGTACAAGATGGTGATGGTTGTGGTTGTGGTTGTGGTTGTGGTTGTGGTGGCGACGACAATTAGGATGGGGGATGAGGCGGAATACATGGACAAGGTGGACAGTGACGAGGAGGGATGGGCCGTGATGGTGGAATGAGGACAGGGCCTAGGAAGGATGTGGGGTGGATGGTGATGGGGAGTGAGTACAAGAGGGTGGGCTAGAAGTGGGCTGGTACAAGAAGGGTGTTGAGGGCGAAATAGGTTGACGATGAGGAGGATGGTAACAATGAGAGGAACCAAGGTTTGTGGGGGTGGCGATGAAGATAAGGAGGGAGGTGGAAAGACAACAAGGTGGACAGGGTGACGAAGAATAGGAGGATGTGTTGACGATGACGAGGACAGTGACACTGGTGGCGTGGTAAGACAGGGATGGGCGGTGCCATCGACGAGGATGGGAACAACGATGACTAGGAGTATGAGGGCAAAGATGAGGAGTATACGGACGAAAATGACGAGTATGGGGATGGGGATGACGATGATGGAAGGTGCGCAAGGAGGATGGAGGGGGATGGGGGACTACAACGATGTTGATAAGGATGGGCACG
Organism: Clitarchus hookeri; assembly: GCA_002778355.1. Taxonomy (NCBI): domain Eukaryota; kingdom Metazoa; phylum Arthropoda; class Insecta; order Phasmatodea; family Phasmatidae; genus Clitarchus; species Clitarchus hookeri. The sequence continues at coordinate 7,769 of NQII01011136.1, forward strand.
ATGACGAGGATGTTGGCAAGACGAAGGGGTGAGGTGAATGGGAGGGTCAGGTGGTGAGAAGGATTGTGGTTATGAGGGNGACGAGGATGTTGGCAAGACGAAGGGGTGAGGTGAATGGGAGGGTCAGGTGGTGAGAAGGATTGTGGTTATGAGGGTGGTGAGAAGGATTGTGGTTATGAGGATGATGTCAAGGTGGGAGGGGCCGAGGATGTCGTGACGAGGACGGCATNGGTGGTGAGAAGGATTGTGGTTATGAGGATGATGTCAAGGTGGGAGGGGCCGAGGATGTCGTGACGAGGACGGCATGTCGACGACGAGCTTCGAGTGGGACGAGGAGGACAAGGCTAGGGATGGCTCGACAAGGAAGACGGGGAAGAGGACTCAGTCAATTATGGCAGGGTTGGGATGGTGAGGTGGACAGGGTGATGACGAATAGGAGGATGGCGAATGATGACATGGACAGAGGCGATGGTGGCTTGGAAGACGGAGAGGGTAGGTGACTAGAAGTACGAGGACAAAGATGACGAGGATTTTGGGGACAAAAATGTCTAGGAGTATAAAGTTACAGACGAGAATATGGGTATGTCGAGGACGAGGATGTCGGCGATGAGGGATGATGGGAATGTATAAAGGGGGGATGGGGACGAACACAACGATGATAAGGATGGGCAGGAATATGTGGACGGATGGTAAGGAGAGGGGGCGAGGAGAATGGGATTGGCCAGGGGATAAGGAGGACTGAGGTTATGAAGAGGACAATGTCGATGTGGAAGGGGCCGAAGATGGCATGACAACGATGACGACAAGCTTGTCTGGGCTGAGTTTGGCAGATACGGGGAGGATGGTGATAAGGACTATGAGAAAGATAGGGTCATGAAGGGCGTAGACGAGATCATTGACATGGAAGCTGGGGAAGGACCGTTTTGTTGATGAGCAGGAAGGAGACTTACATCTGGCTGAGGGCTTGGTCAAGGATACGGGGAGACATGGAGTGTGGGGGTGAGGAGGATTGTGACAAGGTCTGTTACAAGGAGTAAAGGGATGAGGAGATGGTAATGAGGAAACTAGGTCCAAGGATGGTGGGACAAGGTGGAAGAGTATGGTGTACAAAGGATAAGTGCTGCTCGGGAGGGGGGTGACGAGTGCTGGGATGACAACAAGGAGGAGAACTGAACAACGAGGAGGAGGACTGGAATGACGACATTGGCTATAGGACGAAATCGTTGGGGGTCCGAGGAGTAGGATGTGGGTTGGTTGCTGGGGGGAGGGGGATGAACAAGGACAGGGGTGGGAACGACTACAAGAAGGACAGGGTGACAATAACGAAATGGACGGAGGGCGATGACAAGAAGAATGAGGGCGAGGACGGAAGAGAATGAAGATGGGAGACGAGAGTGCGATGAGGCCAGGGATGGCAAGGAGGGCAGTGTCGGGGACGGCAAGATGAAAAGGGAGGGTCCTTGGATGGCAGGATGAGTACAGAGGGTCGTAGGAAGACTGGGACAAAGATGGGGCCGAGGATGCTGACGAAGATGGGTGACAGAGGACGAGTACAAGGAGGATAGTGACGAGTGCGAGAAGGAAGGGGTCGAGGGAGAAGAGGACAGGTCGAGGAGTGTGGTGACTAAGACTGGACGAGGTCAGGGACGACCAGAACAGGTAATGAAGCGGTGGAGGGTGGAGAGAGTGAGGATGGGGACGACCATGTTGAGGGGGAAAATGTGACCGGGGTGGAGGACACCAGTGATGAGGATGGTGGTGACCAGGTGTACATTCACAAGGAAGATGGGGGCGTAGAGGATGGTGACTCGGTGTGGTGACGAGTATGGAGACAAGGAGGATGGCAAAGAGGACAAAGATAAGGGGACGAGGATGGTTGTCGATGGGTGGGACGAAGATGAGGAATGGCATTTGGAGGGGACGAGGACAAGAGTGGCCCAATGACGAGAACTGGAGTGGCACGATGACAAGTGACGAGGACGATGGTGGAACGAAGGGGCATGGAGAATGGGGTGATGATGTGGTTAAAGGGGCCGGGAACGACGATGCTGGGGAAAAAGTCAACAAGAAGGTTGAGTACAGGGGCGACAAGGAGTTGGAATATGGGGATGACGACATCAGGGAACGACGAGGGCAGGCACCAGGTGTACTGGCTCGACGAAGACTTGGATGGTGACTAAGACTGGGAAGAGGAGGAGAATTGGGACGACGAGGATGGTGGGTTTTATGATGGGGGTGATGGGGTAGAAGGCATGGACGAGGAAGACGATGGCGAGGGTGAGTCCGAGAATGGCTGGACGAAGAAGGGGAAGAGGTGAACAGGGCCGAGGATGGCGGGCCGGGGAGGATGGCGGTGAGTACATCAGAAATGAGGAAAGCTTGGTCAAGGAGGGTGCAGACGAGATGGGCAGGGACGAGTTTGACATTGTAGAGGAAGAGGACGGTGATGTGGATATATGAGTAGGAGGCGTTCGGAGGGATGGGTAGTACAGAGGTGGATGGGGCGATTACGACGAGGATGCAGATGGGGATGACATTGATGAAGAGGGAGATGGGGGATGATGGTGATGGAGAGGCGGAGGATGGGGTTGTGATGTGTAGGATGAAGATAGGGAGACGATGAGGAAAACAGGTAGATGCGATGACAAGGAAGAAAAAGGGTACAGGCTATGAGGATGTTGACAAGAGGGATGAGGTTGTGTAAGGGGGAGCGATAAGAGCAGGTACGAGGACAAGGAGGACGAGGACGGAGTCATGGATGATGTGATTGAGGAGGATGTCGATGTGAGAGGGGCCAAGGATGATGTGACGAGAATGACGTGGAAGAGGAGGACGGAGATACGGACAGGGCTAAGGATGGCTGGAAGAGGAGGACGGAGATACGGACAGGAGAACTGAGCCGAGGATGGTGTGGATGGGAAGGATAGTGATGGGAAGGACATCGTCGTCGTCGTCTCTATCCTCTGTTGTCTGCCGCATCATCATCCCCCCCCCCATCCTCCACAATGTTGTCACTACCCCCTGTCGTCATTGTCTCCATCCTCCAATTATTGTTTCCATTCTCAACACACCATCTTCATCATCGTTTCCCTTGTCAACATATTCCTCCTCGTCCCAATCCTAATCGTCATCGCCCCCTGCTCTGCGTGAGGAGGAGTGAATGGCCACCTGCATGACTCGTCCCTTAAGGAAGTGAAATGGTGAAGGGCCCCCTAGAATGGAGGGAGGGCGATGAGACAAGCGTGCTGTAATGAAAATACGAATTCTATGCAGACAAAATCGGTGGCAAGAGCTAATAGTATTATAAATGCCGCATCTATTAAAGAATTTTTTTTTTTTATTTGAGAGTGCTTTATGTATAATGATTATTCACTATTCTTGCAAGTCCCGTAAAGTATATAATGAAATTATCTCTGGCATTGAGTTTATTTCTTAAAAGTTAGTGGTGTAAAACTATGCATAGTATCGATAGTTTTGAACTATCGAGACAATCGATAATTTTGCTCACTATCATTAGTACAATCGAAAACCTTAATTTTTAAAATTTACTTTATTTTCAAGCAGAGATGACATAGTATTTTATTCTATTCAAATGCATGCAATTAATTTAAAGTAAAAATATCTAAAAAAAAAAAAAATGTTAGACAGTGTATGTAATTATTTATTTTCTCGCAAATAAAAGCTTATTTATCATAAACATAAAGTACGAAAACCTCAATTGCACATACAATATAACTTCACTTAAAATCAGGTGAAGAATGAAGAAACGTACATAATATATTTTCAAAACATACAAGACATGACTTTAAATGGCCAGATTGGTTTCCATTCAAATAAACTAATAAAATTATCAGGAGAAGTTATCCCTCGCAACATTGTGAGCCTGACTGCCTGTGGTTTAATCTTCATTTTCAGGTTCAGGTACTTCTATTTTCTATTTAACAAGGTCAAGTTCTAGGAGAGAAACGTTTCTGTTGAGAAAAACGAGCATGTCGACATGATGTGGGACAAGGCAACCACAGTTTTCATTTCAAACCCCGAAATGAAATGACAAGTCACAGTAATGTAAGCCTGTGTGTTAACAGAAGTCCATATATCACTGGTCAATGCGAAGTTTGGAATCTGACGGAACAGNTATTTCAAACCCCGAAATGAAATGACAAGTTACAGTAATGTAAGCCTGTGTGTTAACAGAAGTCCATATATCACTGGTCAATGCGAAGTTTGGAATCTGACGGAACAGGTTTTTCAAAATTAACTTCCCGTGGTCAAGTAATTGGTGACAGACTTTCATCACGGTAGGTCATGAAGGCATCTGAAATTTACTGTCGAAGGCCAAGAACAGATAATTAATACCTTCGTCTTCGACTACGCTGAATGGCTGAAAATTAGTGGCTATATATGAAACAATGCGAATCATAAGAGACCTCTTGGAGTTTCTTCAATATGTTTTTGTTGTGCTTAAGTAGTAACGAATACAACTACCTTTATTCTTTTCTGAATCTGTAGGTGTATCGAAGTCGTTCCCGTTGTAATCACCGCGATGTTTCTTGAACAAATAATCCTTTTAATTATGTGTGTTCCCAGATGTTATATATTCAGCCTTACATAAACGACACGTAGCCAGTTTTTTCGGACCCACGCCCTTGTCAAAAACATTCTATACATAAGACTTTCGTTTACGATTCGTTTTTTAAATTAAATTTGCTCTTATCCAAAATGTTTAAACTAAACAACGCCTTACAATATGTAAACCAACTCGCTAGACGCTACTATAACCATAAATAGTTGTTGCCAGACGGCTGCCATTCGTAACAACATACACCAAATACTGTAATTCTGTTCCATGATCCTATTTTCAAAAGTTCGGCCACCCCACTGAAGACTACATATAATGAAATATCAACTATCTAAGTAAATATTTTTTATTTGCTAACAAACTCCAATTTATAAAAAAAATTCTTGACCTGTCGATAGTTAAGCAACCTATAGTAACAAAACTATCGATAGTAAACACTATCGATAGTTTTACATCATTAAAACAATTACCATAGTCAGCTTAAAAATTAAACTCCCTAGTTTGATATAAGTCAAAGATTTCCAGAAGTCATAGTTTCGAAGACAATGTTTGGTACTCATCACAAACTGGGAATAAAGAAGGTTTTCAAAACTATCACAACTTTTGTTTAATTTCATTCTGCCATGGTATCATTTCCAAAGATGTTTTGTTGGCGATTGTAAGGATCATCTGACGAGTGGAAAGGATTCGGTGATTTCTTGAAATGGGCCATTCAATTGGAGAAACAACATGAATCACAAAAAACTACAGCTAAAATTATCAGTCAATTTCACCCTAACGTTAAAGTACTTTCTGTCGCGTAAAAACGATCGACAGGGTTACTATGCTAACATATGGACACATGGCAACAGCCAAGGAGACTCCTCAGACTATATTATGTTAAAAATTGGGAATAGGTTTTACCGAAACCCGATCTGCTAAAGTGTTTTGTGCAGATATGGCTGCGCTGTCAGAGGTAAAACCTGCAGGCTACTCCTTCGTAGGGTGTGGGGATTGCGAAGGGATAAAACCCAGGAGTAGTGAGTTACAAGGCTTCAAGAATTTAGTTACTTGCTTAAGCACAGTTATATCAGATAATAGGATTCACATCAATTCCGACTTTTCATAGGGACAGGATACAGAATATCGAATTTCGCATTTATTACCACTTACCTCAGAAATTACTGTGTGACTGATGGTCACTTTCAACCCAAGACTCGACGATTTCATGAAAGACCAAGTTCCACAACACGCACCTAAATGTGAACTTCCACAAATACGACAGATAGTGTATATTAGTTCAGTAAGTATGACAATTATTATACTTATGTTCGAAGTCCCAGAGTGGTGACAATTATGGTAAAGTAATTTCGTGTGGGGGTGCACCAACTGCGAGGCATCCCCATCCTAATGATGGGCTTGCAAAGCTGGGACACATAGGTGCCAGTCATACCAAGAAATAATGTGAAATGAGACCCTATAATGGAGCGGTGCTGGAATGCAAGGGCCAGAGAAATAGGAGAGCGCAAAGAAAACCCGCTGGCAAGCAGCATTGTCCTTTCGCCTCTAATCTTCTATTCATACGGAAACTATAAAAGTATATAATAATAAAAAATTACAAAATGTATTTTTACTAATAATCACACATGCTTCCTCTCTCGCTTGTACATAGAATACCACATACAAGGACATTCACGAATTCTATACCACCTCTAATTAACTTGGGGACTTACTTTCTCGTAGTTGGCCAAAATTAATAACACACTATGTTGGTAACATGCTCCATTAATTCCACAACTAATCGCTTAAGAATTACATATTCTATTCAGTATCAATCTTTTTGAAAATTTCACTAATTCCTCTCTTCACAATACAACATACATCTAGAGCAAAGCACAGTATCCACGAAAATAGCCATTATAGAGGATACACACAATATTCACATTCTATCTAAGCATTCAATGTAATTGTCATCTTACGTTTGATTATATATTTGGCCAAGAAACAGAAATTTTTGAGGATGTAGTTGGATGTTTGTGAATTAAAATCAAATTTGATTGAGTGTGGCATTGTTTAGCAACGTGAAAATTACACTAATAAGGCTCANATGTTTGTGAATTAAAATCAAATTTGATTGAGTGTGGCATTGTTTAGCAACGTGAAAATTACACTAATAAGGCTCTACACCGAGAACAATTACATCAGTATTCTTAAAAGATGTTACAAGAATTTTTAAATCACTTTTTCTTTCGAAAATTGTGTTCACAAACACCAAATCCTGCTTTAATATAATACTCATAGGCTTGCACAAAATGATTCCGTAGTAATGTTTGAAAAATTGGTTAATGAAGGGGGTTGTGGTCGGGGGGGGGGTTAATACAGCGGCACATTGCATTCTTTGAAAAGAAAGAAAAAAAAACAATCTTGGAAGTGTCATTTTCTCAATAGACAGTGAGTATATGTTTGAAACGACCACTAAATTAAAAATAACGGTAAAGTAGCATAGACGATTTATAATGGCCATTTTTAATATGTCCTTACTTTCTAGTATTAATCTCGTATAAGCAAATCTTCATTTTGCTATTTGCACACCCTATTACATAATGCTGTGCATGCTTATGAACATACCTTATATGGTATTTGCTATATTTAACACAGCGGAACTATATTATAGTGCACATTCAAACATATCTTCCAATAAAACAGTGATACAATTTATGTTTCAATANACACAGCGGAACTATATTATAGTGCACATTCAAACATATCTTCCAATAAAACAGTGATACAATTTATGTTTCAATAAAATATAATTTTACTTACTGGAATAGAGCAACATCATAAATAAAATATTTCCTAAAATTTACATATATGCAAGATTTCGGCAAAAGAATGGAGCGGTTTTGAGGAATGAGTGGTTTCACACGTGTTCGAATACAACTGGGACACAAATAGGTCCAGGCGTTCTCCCCGGAAGATAGTAAAATTATAATCTGATCAAGTTTTATTATTTTTAGTTTATATACTTTCATTACTATTTTTTTTTTCAAGCCTTGATTTAAAAAAAATTTAAGTGCAGGAAATGGAAACTTTGAGACTTATTTTAGGTGTTATGCAGTGGGAATAGGATACACAATTTTAATACCNTAAGTGCAGGAAATGGAAACTTTGAGACTTATTTTAGGTGTTATGCAGTGGGAATAGGATACACAATTTTAATACATTGACGGAAATTTATAAACAAATAAAATATAGTAATATTCGGATATATAATAAATTAATAACATAAAATGTAATTANTTGACGGAAATTTATAAACAAATAAAATATAGTAATATTCGGATATATAATAAATTAATAACATAAAATGTAATTATTTTTCTGTGATCATCACACAATTTCAATATAGTTTTTTCTTTTCACTGAAGATAGAATCTTCGGTTTCGATTTGAATTAAAATCAGATATCACATTCGATGTGTTAGTGTTTGTATCTCGTTCATTGGCTAAAAAAAGCCAAAGAAGAGTGCCTCTCATGCCCTTAAGAATTCCTGCAAATTGTTTTCAACCATCACAGACATGAAAAGGATCGTTCACAAGAAGCTGAGTTCATAGGCATGGNTCATGCCCTTAAGAATTCCTGCAAATTGTTTTCAACCATCACAGACATGAAAAGGATCGTTCACAAGAAGCTGAGTTCATAGGCATGGTAAGACAAATATGAAAAATCTCACAAATCCCTGGTAAAATATTTTCCACATTATTTTCTACACATGCAATAAATTTTTATTCAATGCACCTTTTCTTCATGGTTCCAATTCATAAAAACACTGCAGTTATGCCACAAGACATTTCTTGTCTAGGTGTAGTAGTCGCAAACCTCTACACTGGGTGGTCAACTTAATTTTTCTTAGTATGGTACTCAGGTAATATAGGACATCCAAATAGTTTTCAGCTAAACCTGTCTCGTATTTCTTGGACAGGATTGTCGAGAAGATGAAAAAGTATTGTAGTATTGTAAAACATTTTCGCAGTTTCAAAATGGGTTTTACTTCCATCATCTGTTGTTTTGTGGGATGCTGCCTTTCAGCTATCAATGTAGTTTCAAAATTATCAAGTAATGAACGTACGGACTCTATACGACTGAGCCATCTGGTGTCACTCGGAGACTTTAATGTCGTCGTTCCACTGCCGAAAACTGTTGTGATATTGCGATTTTTTTTTTCAAAAATTCCATGATGCTAGGTTTAATGAAGTTGTACAAAGTTTTAACGTGGACCACTCCTGCGTAGTCGGGCCCTAGCATGTTGCAGGAGCACCCACGGACATCTAAGCCAAGATTGTTCGCGCTCATGTCAGATGTCACACCACGTTCCCTGTACTGTATACCAGTCAGCCAGTGATATCAACCAATGTTTCTGACCTACACATCAAAACTTGCCCGACAGTGACGTTGCAGGCAACCAACTGCCATCACTCATCAAAGAATTTTCTTGGCGGCCAAAATGGGGCAACAGCACTATTGCTAGTGAAGCGGAACTAGGCCAGCACGACCCCGAAATTCAGTGATACTAGTCGGGAATCAAACCCCATTAACCAATGGTGCTCAAATCAACCGAAACAGACACTGATTTAGTGGACCAAGGTGCAACTAATGCCATGGCAGACATCACAACCGAAAGGTGCCATATAGCCAACTGCTGTGGTACAGGATTAAACCAGATTATATGCCCACACTGTCAAAATAGCTTACACTACAAATGNATATAGCCAACTGCTGTGGTACAGGATTAAACCAGATTATATGCCCACACTGTCAAAATAGCTTACACTACAAATGCTTGGGATGGATAGACGAACCCCGAGATACAGACAGACTAGAATTCTAGTGTACCGAATGTCGCACCCACTAGACTGTATTGCAGCTGGCTGACTTGCACTGGGCAAGGTAAAAATACTGTACACTGACTTGTTCGTGCAGTACACAGACCTCCTACCACATGCATAAGATGGACAGTTGAGCGTATCATGCAACATGGCCTCGTATATAGATGTGAGGTGTGCAGGCATGCGGAGGAATACCGCCCAGACAGCCCTGGCACTCACCAGACCTCAACCACTGCCCGAAGAAGCAGCGAGCCTGAACTACCAGATATTCCCCGAAAAGAACGAGGAAAGCTGGGTGCAACACATTGCACCTATGCTCCTCCCTAAATTGCGTAACCTATTACAAATCCTGGAATAAGATATCATCGACGACCTCTTTGAGTGTCAGAGAAACAAGGTGCAGACCTTTCTGGACAAGCCACCTGCCAGTAAGAATACGGAGAAAGAGAAGCAACCTGAACGAAAAGGAAATTCTCCCTCGCCCCCACCATCCAAGCAGGCTGGACACGAGCAGATNCAGGCGCCGGAACCCACAGAGGTTAAAGGACCCAACCAGGCGGGAAATGTCTGAGTGCCAAATTGGCTACAACCACAGGTCCTTCCTCTTACAGATATTAGATAAGGAAAATGAACCTCCTGAAGCCCCCTTCCCCCCTCAATGAAGTGGAAATAAATCGGCAGAGCATATTAGCCTTGCTAGATTCCGCAGCCACGGGCAACTTTGTAAGAAATGACCTGCTCACCCCTGGACAATGGGCATCACTCCGCCATCAAACCCACTTGGTGGGCATTGCACTACACGACCGAACCCTCAAAGTCGACGATCGAACCACCCTGACAATGGACATATACCGTAAAGTGAACCCAGCCGNTTACAGATATTAGATAAGGAAAATGAACCTCCTGAAGCCCCCTTACCCCCTCAATGAAGTGGAAATAAATCGGCAGAGCATATTAGCCTTGCTATATTCCGCAGCCACGGGCAACTTTGTAAGAAATGACCTGCTCACCCCTGGACAATGGGCATCACTCCGCCATCAAACCCACTTGGTGGGCATTGCGCTACACGACCGAACCCTCAAAGTCGACGATCGAACCACCCTGACAATGGACATATACCGTAAAGTGAACCCAGCCGTATACGTGGTTCCACCCATCACAGAAGCAATGATCCTGGGACAACCCTGTATGCACCAAAAGTGCATGATAGACCACTGCCAACAGTGTGTAAATATCGGGGACAAGCAACTGATGACAGTCAACTGGGAACAAAGTCCTGACCCGGCAATCCGACTACCTATTACCCCCTAAGATATAAGCCACCCGTTAGCCGAACTGGAGTTCGCAGAACTTAAGCATTTCGTGGACGACCATGCTGGATCCTTCGGCCAAAGAGGATCGCTATACGAGATACATATCATCCAACATGAGATTTGTCCCATCACTGACATGCTAGTGTATAAAGGTCCATACCAAGTGTATGTCTAGAGGTGGCACCTTATTATGACAAGTTCAGGACACGAAGGAGCAGTGGATCCTAGAACCATTTCATTCGCAGTATATTTCACACATAGTATTAGTCCGTATTTGTCCCGGAGAAGGATGGGCAACTATGTTTCTACATAAGCTACAAGGATCTCTACAATGACATACACCCCACCACACCACCAGCCATTACCCTGACCCACACTCTCAAAGATATAGAATCAAAAATCATCAATACCTTCAACATGCAGTCAGGGTACTGGCAGATCATGGTACACCCCGACAGCCGGAAATATACGGCATTCAACTCTCCAGGGGGTGCAACCCTGTAATCCCGAATGATGCAGTTTGGACTGAATAATGCCCCCATCATCTTCGAGAGGCTCATGACCACCAAAGTTCTTACCGGCTTCGTCTGGCAATTTTGTTTCGCGTACTTGGATGACACCATAGTGTATTCAAAACTATGGAAGGAGCAGTGCAGACACCTCCAGGAAACCTTGGAGAGACTCGACTTACACAGCCTACCTTACGAACATTCAAAATCACGTCGGAAAGACGACTATCGATTACCTGGGGCACTTATTTACACCCAAGGATAACTACCTCCACACCGCATCAATACAGGCCATCGAGGAGGACAAAGAGCTCGCCAACAAGTAGCCGTTATACCGCTTCTTAGGCCTACACAACCGGATACGTGATTTTGTGCCAGGCATCCCCCACCCCCTCCTAGAGAAGGAAACACGTGGGCGGTGGAGAAAACACCACAACGCCTTCCAAGCCCTGCAGAAGAACTTCCTGCATATTAAACTCTTCCACCGACCACAAGTGGATAGTCCATTAATGCTTCAGAAAAACACCTGCCCAAATGGACTAGGTGCCATCATATAATAAAAGAAGCCAAGAAGCCAGACTGCCAGCAAATCATCGCTTATGCAAGCACCTAACTAAATATAACTTAGCAGTAAGGAAGTACCACTTGGAGGGGAGGCAGTTAATACTAAGAACCAACAAAGCCCTCCAGTGGATGGGCGAATACAAGAATACTAACATTAAACTCTGATGGTGGGAAATGTACATGGAATTTGATTTCGAGGCACAACACTGCCGGGGCAAAACGAAAGAACGACCTGCCTGACTCCCAATAACGCCAGCTGGACCTCGATGGGGGTGCCAAAGAAGACGAGTGGGAGAGAATGTCCCGAACCCCCTCTGGCTGCTAGCAGAAATCCCGAAGAACACCTCCGGCTCCTCCAGCTCAGCAAGTACCAGATTAGCTACCACAAACAAACGGATGCAGAACATCAGTATATTCTCCAGGACATACGCCAGAGATTCGATCTCTAGGATAATGTTGTCTGGTCCTGGAGTGGACAACAAGGGGCCCGGTGGAAGATCTGGATACCCAGAAACCTGAGGGCGAACCTCTGCTGCCATCATAACCACCCACGGGTCGGCCACCCTGGCATTAAGGAGATGCACGACATTGGGGTAAGATACATATGGGATGGGATAAGCCCTGATGTGCGACAGTGTGTCCATTTCGCCGAGGCATGTTGTCACAGAGAAGCTTATACTGTACCCCAACCTACAGCACAACCATGTCTATCACATACAAACTGGGTGCACCTAATCGCTGACATGATGGGAACTAAACCAAGAAGCACCAAAGCCAAAAGGAACTACATAGCAGACACTGCCCAAGTTTCTCGCTGCGTAAAGATGCTTCCCGTACCATCAGGAAATCCAAAATATCATCCGGAAATTTGAGATGGATATATTCCCCCACTGGCAGTACCCATTGGCCATCCTTATTAATAATGGCTAAGCAATTCATCAGTTACAGATGGCAAACAGCATGCAACACATGGGGAGTGGCAACGTCGACGACCCACCCCATATCACCAGCAGTCCAACCCCACCGAAAGGAGGAATCGGGAACTCAAGAGCAGCCCCCCCCCCTAAAAACTTCGTGGTAGAGGATCAATGCCATTGGGACAAACACACACACACCAACGACCCTTTTCGCCCTCAGGACGAATGCAGCCATAAACATCAGCCCCAGCCATAGCATACTGGAGCATCACACACAGTGATGCCCGAACCCGGAAGATGTCCGCCTGGCCGCCGTAGCCAGAACCACGTGGATGCGCGATGCCCAGAACATAGACTTGAAGTACCCTCAACCCCGCACCGGAGTGAGAAGCTTCAACATGGGCAAACTGCACTTCTCCACTGCCACCCACATAGTAAGACCCGAGGCCAATTAAGCGCAGGCCTCGCAGATAAGTGGTAAGGGTGCTATACCATTGTGAAATGCCACAATAATGTGTACTGAGCATAACATGCCAGAAGATGAATCTGAAAGGTAACCAGAGGGAAGATGCGCGCTTGCCCCGGGAAAGCTCTAGACCATGAAGGGACAATCGTCGCCCGCTTCCCCTGACGAGACCAATAATATACCTACCTTTCTGCCATACACCCAGAGGTGTGATACTAAGTGACAAGAAAGGAATACAACTACAGCCAAACCCAGTCCCAACTGCACTTTGCAGCACAACCCCTCCAGAAACGAGCTCAATCCACCAACCAGCTCGAGAGGTCTAAACCTCCATGCTCCCTCTCTTTCAGTCCCCGATCAAGACAGTCAGGCAAACACACCCAAATTCCGCCGAGACCAGCAATATTCTGCTAGCAATTGCTAATCCCTGGTTCCAGTGCCGCCACACCAGCAGCCCTCCATGGGCTCACCGCAGCTCCAAGTTGGAGCACCAGTAACTCCAGCAGATAGCAGGGTCAGCAGCCACACCAGGCAACCTTCGCTGGACCGCTGAGCTCGCATTTCACTTTGTGCAGTCACCAGGCCACACTCGCTGTACTGTTTATCGGTCAGCCAGCGATATCAACCAGTGTCTCTGATCGACAAATCAAAACTTGTCCGGGTGTCATGTGTTAGCCTTCTAAAACTTGCAAACTCTAGTGACTCTAAATGCACCTTCAGGTTTTGTTACCATTTCAGATTGGCTAAACATTGGGAATATGAAGCAGTGGGCTTTGCCGTTCAGTGGGCTATACCCCAAGCAATTACATGTTTTATACCATTCATCCCTAACGACGAAGTTAGCACTGAACAAGCAGCAGGCAGTTGAGTACACAAATTAGATAACCCAACACCCTTCTTGTTGAAGTAGCTCATTTCGCTAATCTAACCGAAAAAGATTACCATTTAGTAAAATGTGTCTAGTTTTGTCAGAACGCTCAGTTGGACACACACTTAAGGCAAGAAGTTTGTAAACAGCCTGTATATCGGAGACCAAACGGACCTCGCTACATGAACTAAGGTTACTACGGCTATAGACTGGGAAGATTTAACGTTAAAAGTTGGAACCAGCATCTACAATGTACCCAATTTTCTCAGTTCAAAAACAAGATAATTGTAGTAATCAAAAATAAATTATATTCGCAGCTAAATAAGATCTTTCTTATTCACATTGCTTAAAATTCGAATTAAAAGTGACTCGGAGCACTCCTACTCCCACTAGCATCAAGTCATCGGCCCACAGTCGCTGCACCAGTGCATACCGTTTGTCAGGGGATACAGCCACGCAGTCATTCGGCCAACGATCCTGAGAACTGTGACTTCATTCTCACCAAGCGAACTGGGGCCCATTCTATTAGAAATAGGAATATTTTGGAAAATTTTTGATTTTTAAGTCACCTGACGTCCGCATTACTGTCCCAGACTGCTCAGGTAATGTTAAAAGTTTTCCTTTGGGACATTGTGGAAATTTTCTCTATGCAAAGCTCTCCCGAAAGAATTCTAATTTTGTCCCTGTGTCCGATACAGAATGTAGAAGATACTTGGTATCAGAGGCTACAGATTACATTGCGAAAATAACATAAAAATTGCGTTTCGCATCGCTGGTCCTTGATGTGTTGGTAACTACATTTTGAGACAAAAAATGTCGCACGATTTCACACAATTACTCAACTGAAGTGAAAACATCCACGATACCAGCTGTTAAAGAGTGCACTACCTACCTGGACGTAGGTGTGCTAGAAGGAAATAACACCGCCATTGTGCATCACCGGGATACNCTTGATGTGTTGGTAACTACATTTTGAGACAAAAAATGTCGCACGATTTCACACAATTACTCAACTGAAGTGAAAACATCCACGATACCAGCTGTTAAAGAGCGCACTGCCTACCTGGACGTAGGTGTGCTAGAAGGAACTAACACCGCCATTGTGCATCACCGGGATGCTACTCCCTCAACGCGGAGGAGCTGCAAGCCCTTGTGAGGGCTCTTGTCCTACCATACATTTGTCATATCCAATCGGAATCCAGGTTAGAGACAGCTAGTCTGTCTCGCCTGGCCGTTAGTCTGANCTACCATACATTTGTCATATCCAATCGGAATCCAGGTTAGAGACAGCTAGTCTGTCTCGCCTGGCCGTTAGTCTGAATGTAATGCTGCGGACTTGCCATCAGTAATCAGTTTAATAGGTTCCCTGGGTAGCGCCAGGGAACCTGAACCATTTTGCCTCTGGGGGAGAAAGAGAGGAAGGTTCCTATATTTTGAAATTCATGACTTTTTATAACCGCAGCGAAGACCGAAGTGCTTCGTTGCTGTTTTTTTTGGTTAAGTTTTGTAAGCAGATCCTAAGCCGAAATATACAGCAATGTGTGGTAAGGTAGAATGGAGGAAAGGACTTATTCTACTTAATTTAGTGAAGGTGTATGTTAATAAGATATTGTAATAATTTAATAAGATTTGTACCCTTATTTGTTTGTGTATTTACTCTGACGAGCGAAGGTTTTGTTTAATATTAAGTTAGAGGTTATAAATCGCGTATAATACGCTGAGGGCGCGTTATTTTAAGTTAAAAAGGTTATTTATTTATTTATTTGAGTAACGAGAAAATACTTCGTTATTGGTTTAAAGCTTGAAAATTGAGATAGAATATACGATATTTACGAGTTGCGTGTCAGCTGCTCTTTGATTGGCCGAGAGGTCCCACTAATGGCGGGGCCTCGCCAGATGGCTGTGCTGCCCTGTAGTAACTTTGAGACAGACACCTGGTGATGATGCTAGTTTATGNGGCGGGGCCTCGCCAGATGGCTGTGCTGCCCTGTAGTAACTTTGAGACAGACACCTGGTGATGATGCTAGTTTATGGGAAAAATTAAAAGTCTTTATTTAATGGCGCAAGATGAGTCAAGCGAACCTTTATGGTGTTTGTGAGGTGCGACAAAACTTTATTTTAAGTTTCTGTTTTTAATTTAGCTTAACTGGCGAATTTTGTAAAAATCAATAATTTTGAAAAAATTTTCTTACGAACAGTCAGGAGTTATGGAAGTCTTAAAGGGCTTTTACTTCATATTTGAAAGATATTTTCTTTATATTTCAGAAGTTATGTTAGTATAACTATGCAATTCTGTATCTAGATAGTCTGTTTTATTCGCGTATTCCCAGCTCGTCAGTGTTTGTGTGTGTGATATGCAATACCAGGAACTTCCGGAATTACTTTATAAAGGAAATATAATTTAATTGGCATTATTGAAGGTGCTGAGGGCCTCTTAAAGAAGGTTTTTTTGTTTGGGTCTGTGATTGTTTTACTTCTTGCCATGTACGGAAGGAAGTGTGAAAGAATTGCCGCGAAGTAACACTCAAGACAGGAGCTCCAAAAGGGCGCTCATGTTCCGAAGTGTTTCCCCCAGCCATCCAGTCACATTTTGGGGTGTTGGGAGGCCGGCCGGGCGCGGAAAGGAGTTTCCTGCGCTACTGAGGGTAGGTTAGGGGTTTCTACAGCTTGGTTTTGANGGCGGGGCCTCGCCAGATGGCTGTGCTGCCCTGTAGTAACTTTGAGACAGACACCTGGTGATGATGCTAGTTTATAGGAAAAATTAAAAGTCTTTATTTAATGGCGCAAGATGAGTCAAGCGAACCTTTATGGTGTTTGTGAGGTGCGACAAAACTTTATTTTAAGTTTCTGTTTTTAATTTAGCTTAACTGGCGAATTTTGTAAAAATCAATAATTTTGAAAATTTTTTCTTACGAATAGTCAGGAGTTATGGAAGTCTCAAAGGGCTTTTACTTCATATTTGAAAGATATTTTCTTTATATTTCAGAAGTTATGTTAGTATAACTATGCAATTCTGTATCTAGATAGTCTGTTTTATTCGCATATTCCCAGCTCGTCAGTGTTTGTGTGTGTGATATGCAATACCAGGAACTTCCGGAATTACTTTATAAAGGAAATATAATTTAATTGGCATTATTGAAGGTGCTGAGGGCCTCTTAAAGAAGGTTTTTTGGTTTGGGTCTGTGATTGTTTTACTTCTTGCCATGTACGGAAGGAAGTGTGACAGAATTGCCGCGAAGTAACACTCAAGACAGGAACTCCAAAAGGGCGCTCATGTTCCGAAGTGTTTCCCCCAGCCATCCAGTCACATTTTGGGGTGTGGGAGGCCGGCCGGGCGCGGAAAGGAGTTTCCTGCGCTACTGAGGGTAGGTTAGGGGTTTCTACAGCTGGGTTTTGAAAGCCAATCGACGCCTGCGCGTACGATTGGCTACGAGGCAAATTATGTGCATCTGAGATTTTTCTGATAACTGGCCAAGTTTCTAGCCGGAGCTGGAACTGGCTTGCAGTCGTGTTTTTTGTTTTTTCTGCGTTAGTTAGTCTCCTCTGCACTTCATCCAAAAATTTGAGGCAGAGTTTTGAATTGGCTGGATGTGGGCCATGGCAGTTGCAACAAATTGGGATTGAATTTAAATTGGGGCAGACGCCTGCGTTGTGCGACCCTGAGGTATGACTGTGTGCATGTTACATTAATATTGTGTGGGGCCATAGGCCACGCAGTTGCTACAGCGAGCAAAATCCTGCGGCCTCTTTCGGTATAATCTGGGA
>NQII01011138.1:953-32001 GCA_002778355.1 Clitarchus hookeri
CACAACAGGAAAAAAATCTGTTGTCACAGGACTTCGAAGTAGAAATGATGCAAGCTTAAAACTTGCCAGGTTACAACAACTGCAATACTGAAAATACTTTTTAATAAATATTATAAATTCTTTCATTACACTTAGTACTTTGAAGCAGCGTGTATTATCATACTCTTACAAGGGTAGTTTGCCTCTCAGTAAGCTGCCAGTGCATTACACGCATAGACACGTAATGTATTGACCATTAAACACAATATATGAAAAGATATTGTCAGTTGATATAATAAATCAACATCGTAAATAAATAAGACACAATAGTAGGACACAACAACGAAAAAAATACACCACAATGTTCTTAATATATAAAAAATAATAACATACTAGAATTAGCCACAATAATATAAAAGGCATTAATATAAAAATTACACATAACATATTTAAACAGACCCAGGTTAGGTGTTAAATAAATTGTGCTACAAATTCGTAATAATTTTTTACTTTAGAAAGTCAAGCATATTTTCTATTAACAGTTTCCAGTTTCCATTTTGAAAATTATATACCTGCATGTTAAAAGTACAATTGGTTGGATTGGTTCATACAACCTCAAATACACACATATTTGCCACTATGAGAATTCTTTCATTAGCATAGGCCCGCATAACACTTTTACATCAGTAGCAGTCAAAATTCCCGAATGATTCTTCATAGCAATTAATATATTTGCAACACTACTAGGAGTTTCTCCATAGGAACCAACCATGCGACAAAATAACTAGGATGTGGTATTTTGGATTTTTCGTGAAGGCAAAATTAGATATACTTAAATATACTTTCACTAATGTAACAAAAACATGCTCCACGTGTAAATTTCTTGTCCCTTACAGTAACGAGAAAAGTTACAATTCTCAAATAAAATAAATAACACAATGAAAGATTATATGTGTGTCAAAGTACGCTTCACGCGCAAAATGAATACACAAATTAAATACCCAAATTCATAAAAGTAATGTAAGCAAATTTTGCTAAATCTATGGTTTCAAATGTATTGCTAATATGGTTACTTTTCCTTTGGGTGCTATTCCATATTTGCAAAAGTTATTTAAAAGTGCATTTGTAAATTACTTAAATATAAGTTCCACAATAATGTGAACTATGACCATTTTCGCATAAATTACACTCAAAACATTCCTGGGTATCAAGATCCACCTGTGTAACTGAAATTACCACATGTCTCTGATTTTTTCTCTATGATAAGTAAACTTTCATACTCTCTAGTTTTCAGTTTGGTAACAACATTGTAGGTGTAGGTTACTGTATAAATCGATATTTCCTGTGGATACAAAATGCCCCTCCTATCGAGATTATGTATAATCTTGCATGTTACATCCTTGTCCATCGATTTATTGGTAACAACTAATTCTTAACAGCCATAAAAATATTCGTTTAAAAAACCATATGCACAATAACCAGCAAAATATGTTATTGCAGGCAGGTCTTCAGTAACACCATAAATATAATTGTCTAACACAGTAATTACTAGAAAGGGATTTACTTCATCAATTTGTACAGTTTCAGGACATTGATGAAGCACTTCAGATTCAGTACCATTTACCAAAAACTTTAGTTTTTGTTGCATAGCAGCAGACATTCGCAACTTCTTTTCAACTTCGAAGACCTGTCAAACAGAAACTTATACTGACAACCTGCTAACTGTCCGTATAAACTGACATGAGTCTCCATAACATATGTTTGAAACATTTCCGGTAGGACATAAGAAATATAGTTCTGAAATACAGTAATCAGTTACTTCCAGAAGTTTATATGTTGAATGCTTATAGCAGCATGTGTTTCTTCGCGCAAAGTGCCTGATTTTCCTGACATTCCTTCCCATCTGTCAAGAAAAGAAATATATTTTTTTTTCAGTCCTTTCATCATGTGCCCTTCTGAGAGTCTCTTGCATAGGGTATTTACGTCTGATACCTTTAATTGGTGTTTTCGTGTTTACTTTTTTCCACCATGTGATAATTATGTGTAATAACTTCGATGTTCTCTAACAGTGAGAAAGATGATATATGTTTCCATGTTTATATATATATATATATAAAGCTTGAATAACAAATTCACTCAAAACTTGCACTTCACGTTTACATATCGTGTTTCCAAATTTGATGGCTACAGTGCCCTTAAGGGAAAAGCCAAACCCAAATTTTCATAATTTGTCAGACTATTATTTATACAATTTCATAATGTTTCAACGGCTGCTACGTATTGAATTTCTGTTAACGCATGATCAAACTCAGGAAAACATATACACAAGCCTTCATTTCTCTGATTCAACTGGTTATTTCTTATACACTTAAAAATATGTACAAGATCAGTTATAAAAAAAACAAGTTGTTGTTGTGTTACTGGGATACGAATATAAAATACTTTGTTTTTGGGGAAAATAAAAAAGAGACATTGCTTTGCTGTTTATTCCGTTGTTGTCTACAATCACACTGACAGCCTTTAAAACTGTTATTTCTAAACCTACAATGATTTTGCTTATTACACAGTACAGAATTTTGCATGTAAGGTTACAAACTGAAAGGATGTGTACAATATCCTTATATGATGAAAAAAAAATTTGATCATATATACATAGGCACTGGAAGCAGCCTTCTCTATATGAAACATATAACCTACAATGTTTCCGCTATTGTAATCAAAACATGGTTTATTATGAATTTTTCTAATTATGAGAACCTCATGACATTCTTTTAGTGTTAGCTGTGATACCTTACTTTTGGCATAAAACAGAAAGTTTTCTTCCAACGGCTCAGTTTCTGGACCGAAATTGAACGAAGGGCATAATATGCGTACAGTATTTTCATGTGGAAGAATCATATTGACAGAATTTCTGATAGATTTTTATGCATGAGGTGAGATATGAAAAAGTAATGAGGCAAACACAAGCAAGTCAATGTTATATTTAAGTGCAATTTTTGGTTGCTGTCTTAATTCTAACTGATTAAAATTCCGACAAAGTTCTGATTGTGTTCTTTATCGTTGGTAATAGTCTCAAGAATTGATTTTACTACGGCAAAAGTTTAACTATACGACACTGACCAAGATGCAAATTTTCACATACTGATTCGACATTTGTGACCTGGTTTACGGTGTTTACCTTCATTGGAAAAACGAACTGAAGCATACTTTTTTTCCTCTAATGCACTAAATATGTATGTTGTATTGTGTAAATCAATGTGAATATATGCAAGCCCATCCGAATGATGAATAACGTCCCAAATCTTGAATGATTGTAGTTGTTAGTTATGGTAATCAATTCTTCGAATGAGGAACACTTGTGCTTACTTTCGAAATCAGCGTAAGTCTGCAAGCTTTCAGCCACAGCACGTTCACCTGCCGCTGTTTCTAGGCGCTGTAGCCTCTTTCTTGGTGAATCACGAAGTGAATCCAATGGGCAGGGTAGCCAGGAAACACAGATGGTTCTTCATCATTTTTAGTTTTGCTCTTTCCAAGGGAGCTGCAGCAGTCTTCCCACGCCTCTCATCGAGGTAACCAGACTCCCATAACACTTCACCACTTTTACAGTAAACTTCGCATACCTATAAAAAAAATATTTTTAGACTCATGATAAAACAAGTATTAAATCAACATTCCTTTTGTTATATCATTTTTTTCTAAAAAAAAAATAATTTCTTATTTATGACTACATAGTACTCTAACGCCAAACAGAGAATTAATATAATATGAAATCAAATATAACTTAAATTAGCAAAAATTGTGATTTAATTAGAAAATAAGCAACCTTATGTTCTCTTATACCATCGTAGTAATTGCATTCATTTCTATTAAGGAAAATAGATGAAATGAAGAAATAATTTCCCTTTAATATAGACAAAATGTATTGCTTATCACCTATACATTGAATTTTATTTCTTAGTACACTATTATGGTTAGTGAAGAGTAAATTTCAATTGTTCACAAACATAGCAAGTTATAAAAATCTGCTATATACCCTGTTTTTTGTCGAATCAAATTTATTATGTTGTTTAAAATAAATTACTTCCTTTAAAACTGGACAAATATATGTTTTTGATATGGTTCGCGGTCGGTAATTACCATGCATTAATATGAACTATTTTACAATTTACAATACAGATACAACATGAAGTTGGGATCCACATCACCTTTTAGGTGATTATCACTTGTCACTGTATTAAATAAAATAATATAATTTGCTTTTAGACATAATATTGAATTTCTAAGTAATGTCTTTGATTTATTTAAAGTTGATGGTCTATAAACAGCACTGTAACTCATGTTTATTTTCGTATGGACACAGACAGATTATACTGGGATATGGAATATGTGATGTATTTTATTTTTTAATAAATGGACAACTGAGACAAAGTCATTGAAAAAATATACTGTACAATCATAAACGAATTAGTTGCGAAACAGTATTATTGTGGAAAAATTCAACGTTCATTAAGACGGTTGTATGAATGAACAATACACATTAATAATTTATTTGTCTGCCTTCTGGCATTGATTTTATTGGGGTATTAAGAAAATAATTTTTGTTCTATGTCTTCGTAGCAAAAATAAACTAGAACGTGAGAAAATAAATTATTTTCTGCAAACAAAAATAAAGTAGTTTGGAACATTTTAAATGATAAAATAAAACAAAATTAAGAATATGCACTGATTGAAAACAAATAACTAGCAAATTTAAATATTATCTCGCCGAACTAACAGATATCTCAATATGAAATGCCAATTCTTTAAAAAACAATATGATAAATATTGTGTGTCAGCATAACTAATAACAACTATCAGCATAAAGCATTAAAACTATCATCATACTCCTTTTTATTAAAGACATGTGTGTAATAGAAGGAATCCCCCAAATTGTGTTCCAATGGATAAAAATAGAAATAAAACATTGTCACCGACCTATATATCTTCTTACATTATTAAAAAAAAAGTAAAACATATATCCGCAGGTAAAAAGCGTTTTTTCAAAAACATGGTTAAGAAAATCTTATGTTAACTATGGAAAGTATATGATCTCAGTCACATCCTGTGTGAATAACAACATTAGGCTCCTACTTCATACTCCAGTTTTGAAGGTTGTTAATACAGGGAGATATTTTATTTGTAACTTACTCGAATAACTTTCCTAGAAGTATCAAAACTGTCTGCTTTGTAATGTTTTTAAAGAATAATTAAAAAAAGTATATATGTATACATTCCTATTAAACTAGAAATGTTTATCATTTACATAAGTATATGTTTTCACAAAACTAGGGAATGTAAATTTTATTATTTTACAGGAATAAAAATAATTATCAACCCACCATATACGGTAACCACTAATTAGTGTTTACAAAAAGTGTTAAATAGAAGGAAAAGCATTTTCACAGAGGCATTTAAATAGCATTTTGAGAAGTTTAATTTAAAAGTTATTTTCAACGCGTAGACAATAAAAATGTAACACAATAAAATAAAACACAATATAACATAACAATATAATATAACACAATAAAAATGTAGCACAATAAAAATTTTTTCTAAATTTAGTGTTAATGATTAAAATCGCATCCAAAAATAATGAATGCATACTTGATGCTATACAAATAAATGAATTCCTGGTGATTGGCACTAAAATACCAACCTGTATAATTCTTAAGCAAACTGTGCATAATACATAGTGTTGTGTCACATCGCACAATTCAAAATATTTAAGACATAACATCTATAAGTTGTAGATTTGGCATCTGAAATAGAAGATGCCGTTAAGGACTCATTATACAGATTGAAGAAAATAAATTGTACTAACAACTACAAACACAATTGACATTACAAGCTAGTGTATTCATTGAAAATTAATACTCAACAATGCAAAATGTTGTACATGGAAGTTGCTGAAGTAACCTACTGTTAAATTTTCTTTTATTTGCAATAGTTAATAAATCTCTTACGGACTGTAATAAATATTTTCCAAATTTATAATATTTATTTTATAAAAGCGCTATTACATGTGCAATGTGGGTGAAGTGTTTTGTTACATATATTTACTGCTGTTTACTTTATAGCCATTTACATTACCGAAACTTACTTAAACAAATAATTGCCTTCATATAAAATTGATTTGGAATAATATAACATCGTTTTCACACCAAATAAAATAACATATATACAACTGCAGCACTAGGCTTACATTCTTGCATATGCTCACGTTCCTTTTTTCCAACTGATTTTGGGTAGGCGTTAATTTTGTATTGTTTCTATTTAGTGCAAGAATTTTTGCGCCATATAAGAGAAAAATGTTTGGTTGATTCGTAACGTTATGAATACAATTCAAACTAATATAAACGATGACCAATACAAACGGAAAGTTCCTTTAATTATTACATGTCTCTTTATTTTATTTTATATTTTAATATATTTATTTGCTTCCATAGTTCCCACAACATACGATAACAGAGTTGTAGATGAGATGTTTATACAAATTTTTCTATAACACTATTTACTAAATATAGGCCGATATTATAAAGAGTATTGTTGAATTTATAACATAAGCATTTGGGCGAGACATGTTCAATTTAATATTGCTGTGTACATTAATTTGACTATTGAGAACCCCTACCTTAATTGTACTAAATGTACATTGAATGCTTAGAATTAAACAGCAAACTAAGGGGCCACTTTTCACTCATTAAATATATCACATTTTGGCCCCAAATAAGGCGAGAGTAATTTCACTAGGCTGAGACTGAGAGCGTGTTCCAATTGGCACTTCTAGTATACTAAAAGACCACATGACTACAACTAATCGACTAAAATTATGCCGTATTTGGTAATTTCGTATGTAACGAAACTTACTAAGATACAAAAATGAGCAAATCGCTAACATGTTTAAACAAGTAACTATCGACGGTATCCGAATACCAATATACTAAATGGGCAATTTGAACATGACCTACATTAAACAAATGAAATCACATCTCTGTGGCTGTGTGGTTCTGTTATAAGAAATGTGGTAGAATAAAATTAATAATTATGATATTTCCTACTCCTGTCGGTAATCACTTAAGCTGATAAATATGTTTTGTAGGCGCAAAGTCCTCCTGCGGGAACGTGTTCAACCCAGCATTTTTTCTCTCTTCGTTGTCCGGAAACTTGAATACGTGAACGTTTGGCTCATCTCAGTAATTCGCTCAAAACTGAGGAACACAACACTTATACGCCATGGTACATTTCACATTTCACGGAAACAAGCATGCTGCTAGCCATATTGGCCATCGACTGCACTGGCTGTTCGCTCGCTCGCTGTGACGTAGCGAGCTTCAGTAGCCGAGATAGTTAAGTCCTTCTCATATGGGTAACAACGCTCCTACCTGCTCCTTGTAGTCTCCCACTATGTGTTTCCGTCCTTACTGGCTTAACTATTCACAATATTTTGAGATGTCAAAAATATCACATATTTTATCAAGTACAAAAAAAAAATGAATATAGAGTCACATACTTAATACACAGGTGGACAAAATTCTCCTGCGAAGTTTTATATTAAACTGTTTATTCCATTCAAAGTTCTAAGTTGATAAATATTTACATGTCACACTCTTCACATTGTTTAATACACTAATTTTGTGCTACTTTCCCAAGGAAAGATAGTCTTATGCAATCACGCGTATGTATGGCTGTATTGTATACACACCCCAACACCACCACTCATTCAATAACTTCTAAACCTGGCAACCATATTTAACCAACGTGTACCCATATATAGTAATTGGTAATGTCTTCGGACATTTATTGTCTTCAATCACGTCGAGTACATATTTTCAAAATGGCAAAAATGTTTTACAATCAGTCTCTCTATGTTATATTTTGGGGACTATTTAGCCCATTTCAACCACATTTGGTACCTTTGTAGTGCGGAATAATAGCATTGAAATAGTAAAGTGATAAACCTATTGGTTCGCCATTTTGGAAGATAGTGCCAATTGAAAAAATAAACCTTTTTCACTATATTTTGGGAACCATTTAACAGATTTAACCCAATTTCGATAAATGGCAGTTCATTATATTAGTATTTTATTTGGAAACCGTTAATGTTATTGGTGCACTAATTTAGTGAATATTGAACATTGAATAATGAAGCTTTTACTTTGTATCTCGGAAACCATTTATCAAATTTAAACCTGGAATAGTTGACCAATTTAAACTAGGAACGATTTAACCAATTTAAACCAAATTTGGTAATTCGGCAGCGCATTATAGAAGCATTGAATTAAGAATAATTAAGCCATTAACCTGCAATTTGTAATCCAGTGTAATATTAAAATTAAAGTTTTTATGTTATGTCTTGATAACTACTCAACCGATTCCTGCCATTTTTGCCATATAAATAAAACTATTGCGGGCTATGTAAGTATGTTCAATTTAAATATATGAAACAATTATTTTCAAAATGGCGGCTTTACAGAAAATTAAGGTTAATTTCCAATATCTACAATACAGTTTAATCAGTTTTGACCAAAATTGTTATGCTAAAAGATTATGTTACAAGCATGAAATGATTCAAAATATGGTATTTATTTTCCACTATTTTGAAAGGTAGCAACAAATAAAATACATGGTTTTGTTGTCATATCACAGGGAACAATAAACCGATTCCTACTAATTTCGATACTCAAGTAATACTAAAGCACATCACGTAAACTAGGATATTTTGGTGTGTCAGACTATTATTTTCAAAATGACGGCCACATAAAGAATATAAACTTCTATTCGATATCTCTAAAACAATGTAACAATTTCCTACTTGACTTTCTATGCTGGCCGTATCAATGCAAGCCTCAAATAAGCTAATACATTAACGCATTNGACGGCCACATAAAGAATATAAACTTCTATTCGATATCTCTAAAACAATGTAACAATTTCCTACTTGACTTTCTATGCTGGCCGTATCAATGCAAGCCTCAAATAAGCTAATACATTAACGCATTTGTCAGCAATTTTGGAAGATAACACTACATGAAATATTAANAAACAAATGTCATGCAATGCTATGAAAGTTGCAATATGAAAATGAAAATAACACATGCGATAACTTATTTTAGTTGCGAAACTGTTTCATAACTTGCATAATTTGAATTCATGTTTCGTGATTACAAATAAAATTATATATTTAAGAAAACCACCAAAAATGTTTTTTAACCACAAATTTGTTTTCAAGTGGCAATCCGATTATGTTTGCTTGCAATGACGGTCACTGGTGAAATCGAGTATGCAGAATTTGAACGTCTTCACAGATCTAATCGATCATGGTCGATCATTCATTACTAAAATATATATATATCTACGCAGAACTTAGGATTTGATGCAATGAGCGTTATTGTTATATACTCTGAATGTATCACGATTAAAAAAAATGTAAAATATGTCTATGATAATTACACAGATAATTTCCGAAAATTTTAATGGCACAATGTTCAGAGGGGAATGTTACTAGTTGCACTCTGCTTTGCAGCTGAGACGTTATCACTGGAATTCCAGAAATGGCAGCTGGAGCCACGATAGGACGACAGGAGCTAGTTTTTACAAGGTTTTTCGTGTTACGGTAATTTTTAGTGTAAGCCATGTGAAAATATAATAGTTGTTATGTAATGGGGATGGTGAAAACTTAAGTTAGTAGTTCGCTTGTCTTCACTTTTGGCGGTTTGCATACAAATGGAAAGTCTGNTGGCGGTTGGCATACAAATGGAAAGTCTGTTGGTCTTAAAACTACAAACAACACCTTTATTATACAGTCCACCCAAAGTTTGGTTTCGGTATCTCAATTTTTGAAAACACGGTTTCAGTGAAGTGGTACTTGTGTAACCGTGAAACTCAGGACGTCTTCCAATTGGTATGAAATTAGTTTTTTCATAATTTACGATTCGTAGGTATTTTTTTATGATTCAAGTGGAACACATATGCTAAAAATACAATGTTGCAAACTATTATTGACCAGGTCTTCATTGTTTTCAAGCAAGTCAATAATTATAATTTTTAATTTAAAAACCCAGAGTTAAGTAAAATTATTAATTACTCTATATTAAAATATTAGAAGTACTAGCTTCCTTAAAATCAGCAAATTAAAATTATTGATACCTCAAAATTTTCTTAGAAAAAATATAGAAAATGAATTTTGCATAAATATGTCTTATACTTACTTCATAATGATTGACGTAGATATTTGTTATAGATAAATAGTGTTTCGGCCTATTTAATACCAACAACAACTGAAAAACTAACATTTGCATTTGGTAGATTTAATTCGTAGTTGATGAAACGCAAAATACACTAAAATATCACAGATTTTGTCGGCAAAATTGGGTCATGTTCATGTAACCATCTTGTTAATAAAAAAGTGTCAATCGGAAAAGTTTTCGAAACTTATATCTCATTATTTATCTAATTCTGGCGGAAAAAAAGAGAGAAAAAATTTAATTATAATATTGTTTATGAAACAGTTTTGACACTGCCGAAAAAACGGGAATTATTATTAAACCGTTTTAAAATTAAAATGTAATGGACGGTGAGAGCCAGCCGCGTCAATACTGACAGACAACAGTTTGCGCACTGCATTACGTGCATTCGAACACAGCCGCTGTAACTTTACAACTCAATTTAAATTTAGTGAGTACGCAAGTGTTTTAATCTGTCTGAGCCGATACTTCTTTACCACTTATTATTTTGACAGGCGTATTTTATTGACAGAACTGGTTCCAGTTTAGTTGCAAGCATCTGCAACACAGTGAAAAGTCCACATTATAAAGCAAGCGTGTTTCGTAAAATAGATCATAAATTTATTTATTGTCCCCATAAATTTTAAAAGAACTTCCTCGGTTCCAAAATTTCCACAAATATGTCGAGTAACCTATAGTTATCAGGTAATTATTATAAAAAATTTGCCACGAAATAACTAGAAATAATTGAATCTGCTTTGAAAAACTACTGCCATGCTTATCAAAAGAGGCAAATGATAGTTTATAAAAATGTTTGTNTGATAGTTTATAAAAATTTTAAATGTTGTAAATCATTAAGGACAAAATCGGACGCCTTCTTTGGTTGATCTATTTTGTAGAGTTTCAGATTTATTTGCGAAAATTTGACATATTTGGCATAAATTAGGGAATAAAATATATTTTGGTAAATTTACTGAAGTTGTTGATGTTTATCTGCTCTCAATGTTATCTTACCTGTAGATGTAATTAAGATCTAATAATAATTCATTCTCAACAATTACACACGGGAAAATTAATAAAAGTGTTTCATTAATTATAACTTTATAAAAATTATCTACCGATTAATGTTCTAAGACTTAACTCAGTCACTATGTCATTTGCACAAACGTTTGTGAAATTTAAACTTATTATATAATACCAAAATCAGAAATCGAAGATAGAGACATTTTTTTCAATGGTTTATTATTGCATTAATATTCTTATTCCTGGCTTATTTTAATTGCATTTACATGCCACTTTCTGGTGCAGAAGAAAAAACCCGACGACTAGAGGTATGAAGCGGTCTGCTTCAAGAAGTATTGCTTGTTATTTTACAAAGAATAAGAAAACAGAAGGTAATTTTTGTCAAACAATTGACCTTTAATTGAAGCGCCTGAAAAACGAACTGAAGGTTCACAAAAAAATACTAATAAACACAAATTCTGATACTGATCTAATGCCTCAATTAATAACTATCTATTCCTGTCACAGTTATCTCAGTTTATTTTTGCAATGTGTATGTTTACGTATTATTAATACGTTTTATTTGTTATTTATTTGTGGCAGACATATTTTATTTACTCCAGTCCTAATTCATATTATATATTGCAAGTTGTTTTAACATCATATCATGTATTTTTATGTCATTATGTTTGATAGTCTTTCTATTTTCATTCACAAAGTTATTTTTTATGTGAAGTGCTTTACATAGAGACATTTGTTGATTGGTTGCTGTAGTGACGCAAGTAGCATGTGTAAAATATGATGTAGCCATCTCGTGATCGGCGCGATGTATAAAGGTGGCGTTTAAGTATGCAGTTTTTAAGGCTATTAGCCATCTTGGTTTTCCCGTCTGGCAGGTGATGACCAAGTGGGTCGTCGGCCTGAGTGATACTTTAATTTGCTCGTCAATTGGCCGAGTCCCGTACAGGAATGCAGACAGCCGATAGGGCCGAAGACGCGCGGCATTTGAAGAAGTATATTTTCAGGCTGCCCGGGCTAACTACGAGTATTATTTTTAAAGCAGAGATCGAGCTACCGCGATTGCGTGTGGTCTGGCAAAGACGATAGTGACGTGCCTCAGACTCGAAAGCCTAGTGAGGGAAGACTAAGAGCCACGATCAGTGGAACCAGCTGCAGAATATCTCAAGTGTTGCTGCATTATGCAAGACTTATTTTAAGTTAAGTTTGATGAATTTTCGACACAGATACTGGGCCCATAAAATTATTAATCAATTTTTGAAAATTCGTCTGGCTTACGTTATGCCATCTTGGATCGTCAGTTTATTAAAGATGCTCTATCTATATGCGTACGGAGCCACTGAAATGAGTGCTCATGTACGCCCAACTGAGTCGGTGTGAGAAAATGATTTATTAATTAAGCTTACATATTTTTAAATAATTTAAATGACCCGAATATATAGTTACGTTTGGAGTTGCAAATAAGAGATACGTACGAGAGGGCTTAACTCATAGTTTCGGCCATACAAAGTGAAGTAAATTTTGAAAACACAAAACAGTTGCTATGTTATACTTAGTATTTGCACAGATAATTCTTTAATTCATGATTTTTCAGTCGAAATCCTTATTTTTCAATTAAAGTAAATCTTTTTATACTCAAGTCTGTGAGTATTATTTTCATCAGTAGCTAGTGGTAATTTTGATTTGTGTTTTTCTAGTGCCACTTTTATGTTGTTGGTAGCCTACGGAGATCGGCTGTGGTAAGTGTTCCTGAGCTGCAAATATCTATGGTAGGATACAGGTGTGTGGTAAGATCAAACTGGAATGTCCTTGTGTAGGTTACGTGGTTTTCTGCCTGTTAATATATATAAACATTTCACACACTGTTGAGAAAATTACAGNCGAAAATTAGAGCAAACATATATCACCTTATTCCACATCGCTCAAGTCATTAGCTGGTGGTACACTTAGAAATTATTCTTGATATTCTTCCATGTACAGTTTATTTCTGACGTCTCAATCTTAAGTGCCCTTATCCACAGCTGAAAACAAAGCGTCACCATTAACAGGTTTAACATCTTCAAAAGAATGTATATGATTGTATTCGTAAAGACAACAATGCTGGATGACTGTACGAAGCGTATACTACTTGAGTATCCATGGCAACCCAGTGACTAC
Source organism: Clitarchus hookeri (assembly GCA_002778355.1). Lineage (NCBI taxonomy): Eukaryota > Metazoa > Arthropoda > Insecta > Phasmatodea > Phasmatidae > Clitarchus > Clitarchus hookeri. The sequence continues at coordinate 14,372 of NQII01011138.1, forward strand.
TCATTCTCCTTTTCCATTCACAATAAACAGGGAAAACTATAACGCAGATACTTGCTAAAACTTTATTTGAATGACCATCACTGACTTGTTCTTTCATATGTTTATAGAGGCTTGTATTGTAAGTAATGTGTGCTGTTTGCAAGCGAAACAGGTGACCGCCAGTCAAATTCTGTTCTCAATACATTTGTCAAAACACCACTTATATATTTTTGAAAGTTATCTGATAAATATGGTGCTCTCACTTTGCATGTATCCAGAAAATATAATGTGAACGCAGGACAAGATAGTCAAAACTTCATATTTAATAATAAAAAACTAAACTTAGATATTTTAAACCTGTCATGTTGCCAGAGGATGGTGCAGATTATGGAGAACCGAAGTAGGTTCCATCCCATTAGTAAAAGAGTAATTATTTGCGGACGTCAAAATATCCCCTTGCGAGGACACAAAGATGATGGAACGTTAACTGGGGAAGAGCCGTTAGCAAATGATGAGAATATCTGGGCTCTCCTTTGTCAAAGAATTTCAGCTGGTGATGAGATTTTGAATAAGAACTTGTAAACTGCATCCTCTAAATCTTCCCAAATCAGCAAATCAGCACAATAAGAAATTATGGATTTTTGTACGGAATTAATTCAAAATGTAATTCTAAGTAGAGCAAGAAATGCTGGTTTGCATGCGACAACCTTTGATGACACCACAGATGCAGCACATATTTAAGAACTGAGCCTTTTCTTGAGGTACATCCACAAAGGGGGAATAAGAGAGGACTTTTTGTCATTTGTATATGCTTATGATTCCATTCGCAAAGAAGATGAAGTAAACAACGAGCAAATTCTCACTGGTGTTGCGTCGGGCCACTGTGTAGTTGAATTGCTGAAACATTTCAATGTACCCCTGGAAAACTGGNGATTTTGAATAAGAACTTGTAAACTGCATCCTCTAAATCTTCCCAAATCAGCAAATCAGCACAATAAGAAATTATTGATTTTTGTACGGAATTAATTCAAAATGTATTACTAAGTAGAGCAAGAAATGCTGGTTTGTATGCGACAGCTTTGGATGACACCACAGATGCAGCACATATTTAACAACTGAGCCTATTCTTGAGGTACATCCACAAAGGGGGAATAAGAGAAGACTTTTTGTCATTTGTATATTCTTATGATTCCATTCGCAAAGAAGATGAAGTAAACAACGAGCGAATTCTCACTGGTGTTGCGTCGGGCCACTGTGTAGTTGAATTGCTGAAACATTTCAATGTACCCCTGGAAAACTGGGTTGGTATTGGCACAGATAACTGCTATGTCATGGTATCAGATGTAAAGAGATCAGCTCAAGAGATCATCACAAGTTGTCCCAATGAAAAGATATGCCCTTGCTTCAACCATTTATTAAACAATTCTCTTCTGAAAACCTCGAAATTCTTGTCCATCAGAAACACAGTCTCGACAATGAAAACAATTATAAAATTCGCTGATGCTTCCTCCAAGAGAGCTATGTTGTTTAAGTGACACTTTGGGAAAGCTTTCTGTAGTCTTTGCGAGACACGGTGGGTCGAGAAAACCGAAGGTATTATTCAATTTCACGAATATCCTCACAAAATTGTCAAATCTCTTCAGGTAATATCGAAATGGGAAGATTCAAGCTCATCATCAGAAGCACTTTCCATCTAAAATCAATAACTGATGCAGACTTAGTTGTGTCTATGGCCTGCGTAAGTGACGTTCTTTCTGTCACATGAACTCTCAGCTTAGATTTGCAGGCACCTTGCCTTGACATGAATAATCCATGTGATGCACTGTGTGATACACTGAGTTCGTCAAATATTACCAGAATAGTTCCGACATCTCTTTTTCTGGTTTGTATGTCAATGCTGTGAATGTAGCACATTCATTACGGACTGAAATACAAATGCCTCGGACAGCAGTTCTGCAAACCTTCTGGTCAAACTTTCCTGCAAGCTCGTCTGAGGAATGCTATCATAAAGCTCATTTTCTTGCCTTTATTAGATCACATTGTAACAGGTCTTCAAGACAGACTACCAGAAAAGACACAAAAATTCTTCGGGGTTAATCTTCTAGTACCTTCTGATATTGTAGAAAACCTTTCCACAGAAAACATTTTAGGGCGTGTCCAAACTTCAGAGCCATTCTAGACATGTTTTTTTTCCCTCGGAAATTGTGCATCAAGCATAATACGATCTTTCAAGGTATGGCAAGAAAGTTGGCAAAGGCAACAAATTGAAAAGTTACCAATACCTCGAACTGCATTACAGGCGTTAGAAAAATGCAGTGAAGATTTGTATCCTGGAACTCGTCTGCTGATTGCAGTGTTTGTCACGCTCCCACTGAGCGTTGTGACAGCAGAACGAAGCTTTTCAACATTTTGCCCTCTGAAACCGTGGCTGCGCACCCGAATGGCAAAATAAAGGTTCACTGGGATTGCGATTCTACACAAACAATTCGATATACATGTCGAGACTGAGAAAATTATCGAACGTTTTTTCCAAAAATGAAGAACAGAATGTCGACGTTTGTCTTATAAGTGATAAAACTAACGTACATTAATTAAGAGAAAGTATTTTTAAACAGTAAAACATGATTTAGAGTGGCTAGGTGAATGAGTAGACATAGTGAATTAGAGTACGAGTTTTCAAATAAATGTGTTATTTTATCAGTAAACTTGTATGAACATTTTTTCTGTAATCTAGTTTGCGGCTAAATTAATTTAAAGTCTGTGTTTCAAGGGCCACCATAATTATAAATATGTGTTCACTCAAAAGTTAAAAAGTATAAATAGTTTTGTAAGCAGCAGATACGTTTTACTTTCTATGCCATCGATTCCCCTTCCCCACTCCCTAACACTTTCTATAATTCCACAAACACTGGATACGCCCATGCACACAGTTATTCTAAGGTGGGTAATGTAAACTTATATTTTTTAAGTGACTTACGCTTGTTTTCAAAATTATGTTCCTGTAAATATTTGAGGTTGGTAAGCCCAGTCTACAAAAAGATTAGATTAATTACAAACCAAAGCTTATGCTATGAATTCTACCTCCATGATGCAGTAGGTTGCACGCCATAGTACGGTAAAAGGTTTTCTGGGTTCAATTCCTGGGTAAGACTCGTGTGTATTTGTAATTGTCTCAATATTAGTGCATTTGTTTCGTGTTCCATTTTTATAATATCGCTGTCAATGTGACGCAAGACCCACCTACCATCTATCATTTTAAGAACTTAATCATAACTATTTGCATTCATAAGTTATATCAGCAAACTTATTTTTTTTTCTTATATTAAGGTAGTGTCTCGCAAAAATATAAAAAAAATAATTATCCGATCCTTTTGTTGTATGAAACAATGTACTACCATATAATATCAAAATTATCTGTCTTAGTATAACGTGCATTGTAAAGGTACTTACTGTTTTTCAGTTATTAAGGAAACTGGAATTTTTTCTGAAAATAAGCGATATAATATTTTGTTTCATTAATTGCCATTCTGATTTTATTTAAGGAAACAAAAGTCACCATTATTGTGTAAAAATTCTTAAAATATAATTTCAAAAATAATAAAAAATGTTGTGACGATTGCAGAATACATATCATAATTTATTACTCGGTTGACTATCGTCTCCTATAAAATATAAGTATGCAATTACGTCTGAATTACCTAGTTCACTTGAGTTTAAATATTGTGAATTTGCGTAAATAATGTTCACACAAAATATACGAGAATATACTTCCTACTTATATTGTTCATTTGAGTAAAAGATAAAAAAAAATTTAATTTTTATCCACGTAGATAACTTTACCAAGAATAAAAACGCAATCATTTCGGGAAAATATAATGAATCATTTATGGATATATCCTAACTAATATTATAAATTCGAAAATGTGTTTGTTTGTTTGTCCTTCTTTCACGTCACAACGGATCAACGGATCGACGTGATTATTTGTACAGAGATAGTTGGATCGCCGGAAAGTGACATAGGCTACTTCTTATCCCGAAAAAATATCCCATTTCCTTAGGAAATTATTTTTAGTAAAAACAGTGCTCGGGGTACAATGCTGCGTCAATGTAAGTTGTTAATGTGGGACAAAGCACAGTGTTACACAAAAAAGCGATAGAGGCCGTAAACCGAACTCTACATGATATACGAAACAATAAAGACATTATGGGAGTAATGGTTGTATTACTGGATGGTGACTTCCTCTAAACTCTACCAGTGATTCGGAGTGGCACACCTGCAGATGAAATTAAAACCTGTCTCAAGTCGCCAAGCTTATGGGCAAATGTCAAGAAATTCAGCTTGACGACAAATATAAGAGTGCACCTCTACAATGACGTTGATACGGAACATTTTGCTAATACATTATTAAAATTTGGACAAGGGTGGTTAGAAACAGATGCCGAGGGTTGTGTGTCACTATCGGAGGATTTTAGTAATTTGGTGCAGAGTGATATGAAACTGATTGCTAGCATTTACCCAAATCTACAAAGTCATATAAATGACGACCAGTGGCTATGTAAAAGAGCGATTCTAGCACCAAAAAATGACATCGATAGTGCTCTGTTCTCGGTTTATGATTAGTGTATGTCTACTAAAAAATACCGTTTTTATCCCTATAAGTGTGTTACTATAACCACGCGAGCGAAGCCGCGGGTAAAAGCTAGTAGTCTATAAATATTATACGAATTTTCAATATCACCACTACAAACTACGGAAATCGAGTAGAGAAAATATCTTTTAAGTCAATACTAAATTGGTAAGCAAATTCGTAAATACTTAATAAAATATTGCAATTTTATTCATCGTCCAGGATAACAATGCGCAGACAGTTTATATCGTATGGAAATATTATCTTACATATTAATGTAGAGATGTTTATTTTATTTGCCATCACTTATGAAATTGAAGTGAAAATTGGATTTAAATCATTTCTAACCATGATCTCTAGTTTACTTGTACAAACGGGTCAATATGTTAACCGTTCAAACGGACGTGGAATACTTTGGCGTCGAACAGAAACAGACGAACCCTATTAAATTTATAATTTAACATTCAAAGTTTAATCATATCCCTAAATAGATAAATCGGTTTTAAGTGTTGATATTTGGAATAGGCTAGGTCAAATTTTTAAACAAAATTTCAAACACAAATATTTAGCGTTTATTGTTTCATCTGAAAATTCCGCGTATGTTTTTATTAAAGTGTAATAATTCACTGTGATATAACATTATCACATACCCCGGTATTATTGTTATTTAAAATTGTTATGCTTTAAAAGAGTCTATTTTATTTTATCTGTAAATTTGACTTGCTCTATACCGTTCTCATTTGCTTGTTTTTGTTTGTGCTTTCCCAGCTGTAGATTTTGCTTATATTTGTCTACTAAAATGGATTTCAGAGCGTTAAATTAAAATTAACAAATCTATGTCTGAATACACGCAAGGCAATAAACAAAAAGCAATGGACTATTACAGTCCCTCCCCCCATCCCATACTTGTTTTACTCAACCATTATTTTAATATTCATAGCAAGTTAGATATAAACCAGTACTCAAAACACATTATTTTTATTATTTATTATGAGTACCTTTTTCCTTTCGTAAGTGATTTTCCACAAATAAGCAGGTATATTTTATCTTGAAGCTCTCATTACTCAGAGTGCTATTATAACAATATTTGTTACTGTATGCCTTAAGTTGAGAAATTATATCACATAAAATTCCTGCCCTTATTCAACTTTTCGATCATTTATAATATCCATGTAGTTAGAATTTTAGCTTTTCATGAACAGGTCACGTTTAAATGAAATGTCACAAACCTACAAAATAATTATGAAATAAAATAAAACGACTCTCATAATCTGATAACCACAAGAAAGTCGAATAACTTGGCATTAGCTGAGATTGAAACATATCGTACGCTGTAAATGTATTTGAATGTACAGATTCTTCCTTCACAGTTCTGTTTTGCNACATACTTGTTTTACTCAACCATTATTTTAATATTCATAGCAAGTTAGATATAAACCAGTACTCAAAATACGTTATTTTTATTATTTATTATGAGTACCTTTTTCCTTTCGTAAGTGATTTTCCACAAATAAGCAGGTATATTTTATCTTGAAGATCTCATTACTCAGAGTGCTATTATAACAATATTTGTTACTGTATGCCTTAAGTTGAGAAATTATATCACATAAAATTCCTGCCCTTATTCAACTTTTCGATCATTTATAATATCCATGTAGTTAGCATTTTAGCTTTTCATGAACAGGTCACGTTTAAATGAAATGTCACAAACCTACAAAATAATTATTAAATAAAATAAAACGACTCTCATAATCTGATAACTACAAGAAAGTCGAATAACTTGGCACTAGCTGAGATTGAAACATATCGTACGCTGTAAATGTATTTGAATGTACAGATTCTTCCTTCACAGTTCTGTTTTGCCAAATAAGATCTACCCCGTTCACACTTTTCTGAAACTCTGCCAAAGTGTTGTACTCAGGTACCGATTACGTATCCTTCCGCTATATTTAAACAAAAGCACAGCCATGTGACTTCCACATTTCAAATGTAGAATATTTAGTTGACATTTTGTATTTGTTCAAATAATGCTGACCGATTTGAAAAAACATATGTTATAAATATTTTAGGGCTATGGCCGTATTAAGCTCGGCTTTATTACTTTTTAACAAAGTGTGTATTGATGATAAATTTTATGGTGGAAATTGTACATATTATTAAGGCATTTGTGTTATCCCTGATATAGCACATTACGTGTAATACTAATTAATATTTTGCCCAAATCTTTAAAATGGGAAAATAACTGTGCTATTTAACTTCGTGTTAATTACATGTGTGAGGTTGTTAAGTTAAAAGTACTGCCTCAGTGTCAGTAAATATTAGAAACCATATAATTCAATAACGCAAATATCATAGCATATTTTATAACTTAACTTTACCTAATGGCGACAAAATAAGTCAAAAACGATGACTAACATATAAACAAATAGTCTTACTGTAACTTTTATTCCGCTAATATTTTTGCATACGTAATTTTTAATAAATAATTAATTTATTATTTATTTATTTCCGACTGAAAATTAGCAATTAGGAGTGAGGCAAGCAAACATTCAATTTGTCAGAAAAGTAAGCACGTTGTTGAATGAGTGTTTAAGACACCTAGACAAAAGTTACAAAGATGTGATAGATATTACTTTTAAATTACCAGTATAGAAAGACAAATTGTATATTATTAAAAAGAGTATACAACGTAAGTACAATAGTTAAAATTACACACTAGGCAGTGTAACGGCTATACTGATTCGGCAAACAAAAATATTATTTCATAATAATTCACCCAACCGACATCACATACTTTGCATTATATTTACCTCTGCAGTGGAAAAACAGATTTATCTGAACTTCATAACTTTCTTTGGCATCTTAAGAAATACAAAGTGTACAACCGGGTTTGTTAGCTATAAGTATATTTTATTCGCAGGAATAAAAATAAACTCTTGTTTCTGCAATATGTCATGTCGCCAAACTTGCCAACTTCCAATTCGTGACCAATCAACAGTCACCACTAAATAAATATTTTAATAAATCTATAAGCATAACAGCCATTTAACAATTATAATGCACGAATGCAAACATTAATATCTGTTTTGTAATGAGTGTGAAATACAGTATGTATAAATTGAAAACACGTTATTAGTTTCCAGTTATTGGCTCCACGGAACTTGCGAAGTGAACAAAAAGTAAACAAGTGTTTATAGATATAACTAATAGGCCTACATTCTTCAACATAGATGCAAATAATTTTGATGAAATTTTTAAAAAAGTGAGTTGGTAAGTGGGCTTTGACGTTTCGTTGATAAAGGTATCATCAGAGATGCAACCCGAAACCAATGCAGCTCTAGTGCGACAATTACAAATACACACGGGCTTTACCTGGGAATCTAACACAGAACGCCTCGTACCGTGAGCTGGCGTGCAGCCACCTACATTTCAGAGATAGGATTTGAAGCATCACCTTCGATAGTAATCAATCTAAAGTTTGGCAAGGCTGGGATTAGCAACTTTAAATATCTACAGGATCATTATTTTTAAAACAAGTGTATGAATAAATTAAATCATGTAAGTATACATGGACTATTGCACTATTTATGAGCACATTTGGGTGTAAATTGGTTGACTGGTTATGGCATGAAAGCTATTATTTTTCATTTGGCGCTATCTTACAAAAAGCCCTTTAACAAGATCTCTATTGGCATATCTAATGCGTTTAATAGATAATGCCATTTTAAAGTGTTTGGTTTAAATTTTACTCTAACTATTTATTACATATGATTAATTATGTAAATATTTTATATAGTTCCATTTTGAAAAAATNTAATACTAATTAATATTTTGCCCAAATCTTTAAAATGGGAAAATAACTGTGCTATTTAACTTCGTGTTAATTACATGTGTGAGGTTGTTAAGTTAAAAGTATTGCCTCAGTGTCAGCAAATATTAGAAACCATATAATACAATAACGCAAATATCATAGCATATTTTATAACTTAACTTTACCTAATGGCGACAAAATAAGTCAAAAACGATGACTAACATATAAACAAATAGTCTTACTGTAACTTTTATTCCGCTCATATTTTTGCATACGTAATTTTTAGTAAATAATTAATTTATTATTTATTTATTTCCGACTGAAAATTAGCAATTAGGAGTTAGGCGAGCAAACATTCAATTTGTCAGAAAAGTAAGCACGTTGTTGAATGAGTGTTTAAGACACCTAGACAAAATTTACAAAGATGTGATAGATATTACTTTTAAATTACCAGTATAGAAATACAAATTGTATATTATTAAAAAGAGTATACGACGTAAGTACAATAGTTAAAATTACACACTAGGCTGTGTAACGGCTATACTGATTCGGCAAACAAAAAGATTATTTCATAATAATTCACCCAACCGACATCACATACTTTGCATTATATTTACCTCTGCAGTGGAAAAACAGATTTATCTGAACTTCATAACTTTCTTTGGCATCTTAAGAAATACAAAGTGTACAACCTGGTTTGTTAGCTATAAGTATATTTTATTCGCAGGAATAAAAATAAACTCTTGGTTCTGCAATATGTCATGTCGCCAAACTTGCCAACTTCCAATTCGTGACCAATCAACAATCACCACTAAATAAATATTTTAATAAATCTATAAGCATAACAGCCATTTAACAATTATAATGCACGAATGCAAACATTAATATCTGTTTTGTAATGAGTGTGAAATACAGTATGTATAAATTGAAAACACGTTATTAGTTTCCAGTTATTGGCTCCACGGAACTTGCGAAGTGAACAAAAAGTAAACAAGTGTTTATAGATATAACTAATAGGCCTACATTCTTCTACATAGATGCAAATAATTTTGATGAAATTTTTAAAAAAGTGAGTTGGTAAGTGGGCTTTGACGTTTCGTTGATAAAGGTATCATCAGAGATGCAACCCGAAACCAATGCAGCTCTAGTGCGACAATTACAAATACACACGGGCTTTACCTGGGAATCTAACACAGAACGCCTCGTACCGTGAGCTGGCGTGCAGCCACCTACATTTCAGAGATAGGATTTGAAGCATCACCTTCGATAGTAATCAATCTAAAGTTTGGCAAGGCTGGGATTAGCAACTTTAAATATCTACAGGATCATTATTTTTAAAACAAGTGTATGAATAAATTAAATCATGTAAGTATACATGGACTAAAGCACTATTTATGAGCACATTTGGGTGTAAATTGGTTGACTGGTTAATATATGGCATGAAAGCCCTTTAACAAGATCTCTATTGGCATATCTAATGCGTTTAATAGATAATGCCATTATAAAGTGTTAGGTTTAAATTTTACTCTAACTATTTATTACATATGATTAATTATGTAAATATTTTATATAGTTCCATTTTGAAAAAACATATATTTGACCAACTTAAATTATATTATTTTATATGGTCCACGGTAGTAATAACTGTGGGCAAAATTTGTTGGGAATTCAATAATTGGTTCATGAGATATGACATAAATGTTGCCTTTTATCACTTGGCGCTATCTTACAGAAAGTCGGTAACATACGAACTCTATAAGCATATTCGATTCTTCTAATGGCAACTCACAGAATACTTAGTTTAATTTAAAGATATGACAAAGCTTCTCTAAATGATTTATCTGACCGCCATACTGTAAATAAAGCCAGACACACGTAAAGCGTGGCCTACTTTAGCACTACTTGTCTGCAAAGTTCAGCGGGACTTGGTTGGTTGGTCCTGGCCATTCGACACTATGTATCCAGTTTCTTATGCGGTGCTATATTTATTATTGTAATGGGACCTTATATGTCCGTCATAAATACTGGTACATATTAAAGTCGGTTTAAATTGTTTGGAACATACGGCATACTAACATAAAATATTTTCATCACTGTTATTTTGCAAATATGACTACCTTCTTTAAGATGTATTACAAAAGTATATCTTCCAACCTGAATTTTGTGGTTATCAGTTATCTGTTTCCTGAGATGAAACACAAAAACATAATTACTCGGTAGTGCTATCTTACAAATGTTTGACAAATGAGTTTCCATATTATCTTATTTGAAGCTTGAATAGGTATTACCAGCAAACAAAGATAAATTGGAATTGGTTACACGGGTTTATAGATATAGCACAGGAGTCATTCGAAAAATCATATCATATTATGGCCCACTAAAACATGTCAGTTCACATGACGCGCTGTAGTAATACTTGAGTGTCAAATTTAATAGAAAGTATTTGATTGTTTCCTGAAATGTGATATTAAAATTTTATTTTTCATGTGGTGGTATCTTCTGAAACGGCCTCCAAAAATTGGATATGGTTTGGCACATTTAATGCTTGAAAAAAAATACTTTCAGCATAGCCATTTTGGTATAAACTGGTCAAACGGTATTGTAGATGTTGCTGCAATTTGAAAATCAGTGTATTATCAATTTTAATTGCATGCTTGAGTATGGACTACAATAGTATGACTCCTTTTTATAATATTGAAGGAATCGTTGTGTAGTTAGCGATATATAACATAATATTTTTATATTTCTTGTTTCACTATATTCCAAAATTGCGGATTAAAAATATTATCGCTTTATAAATTCAATGTTTACACCATGCACTGTCAGCGAACCAAACTTGAGCGGCTCTTAATATCAAGGTTTAGAGAGCTCTGAAGCGAGGTGGGTATAGAGCGGGGCTCGAATGGAAGGGTGGGGAAATGGGAGATACCTGAGAAAACTAGCCGAGATGGCCTCTAAAATTCTAAATTAAATTGGTAAAATATTTCGCGAGATATAATGGAAAATATATATTTTTTTCAATTGGAACTATTATCCAAGAGAGTGGGCTTATAGCATTCTTGATTTCTTAATTATATGCTTCCACCATGCTCTTTCAACCTAGCAAGTGTGGTTTAAATCAGTTAAATAGTTCCCGATATAACATTTAAAAGCTTTATTTTTCATTGTACACCACCTTCTAAAACAGCGAAACAAAATTATTAACGCTTTGAAATTTCAGCACCTATATAAAGCACTGCCAATGAAACAAATTTGGTTGAAATCGATTAAACAGCTCCCGAGATATATCGNTTTCAGCACCTATATAAAGCACTGCCAATGAAACAAATTTGGTTGAAATCGATTAAACAGCTCCCGAGATATATCGTAGTATCCATAATTTTAAAATTTCACCATTTTGAAAATAATTATCCTGGGTGATCGAAAACTATAAAAGTTCAACATCATTACTAAATTCTAAAGTGGTCGTAGTTTCATGAAATTTGGTTATCAGGTTTTAAAGTTATTACGGGGGACGTACATTCCAGTCAGACTGCCTGACTGCCAGTCAGACTGACTGCATAAGCCTATCTTTTCTTCGGGATGTAGGCTAAAAAGTGACTTACTCTACCTATCCAATTTTTTTTCCTCCATTAAAAAAATATCGCGATTGGAATTGGGGATGGATACCGTGTTTTGCGCTGATAGTTTTGTTTAAGTAACAATGATGTTTCAACCAAATGTATATGAAAATGTAAGTATTTCTGTGGGAATGGTTTATTTCAGAAATAGATTACCATTAATGGTTTTCATAACCTTTCACCGGTAATCCATTCCTTGGTGGCTGCATTAATGTGAGTTGTAAGTGATCGCTCTGGTAGTGAATTGCTCAGAGTTAAAACTGATGACAGCGTGGAACTATCAAGGGCAACAAAAAAATATTTCGAAGACAATTTTAAACGAGGAAAAGGACAATAAAAGTCACAATTTTCAGTTCGACTGGGGAAAGTCATAGGAACTGGTTCTTGACCTAGCTATTTTTTGTTATTTTAAGAACAATCAGTTTATAATATAATTGGAATGAACGAGGCGTGCTATGTTACAGACTAATGGGATCGTTAAAAAAACTGCTATTATTTTAAGCCACACTAATGACAATCGAAAACAATCTACAATACAAGCTCAGAGAGACAAGTTCTAAACATAGTCAAGCATTTAACGTACATTGGGTGTTTATTTCGTATTGCGTATCCAAATCACCGAAAAAAATACTATATAACGTATCCAATGGTAATAAATACCACCCAAAATGTCGTCGATTTCGTATCCAACGTAAGTCCCGAGAAGGCCAAAACAAATGCAAAATTTCTCCCTGTGTATCCAGCGTGCCTGCAATTACCTGTTTTTTACCAAAAGTTTATTTGTGCGTATCCCCATGCAAAACAACCAGAATTGAAAAGTGGTGGGTTTGCATATCCAAACCGACGGGTGGGAATTGTCACGAAGCCTCATTTGTTTTGATTCACGTATTCATTTATCTTTTAAAAACATTTAGAACAATACCTAATTGTTTCCTGTGGCATGTCCAAACTGAAAACGGAACAATTGGTCACTTCACCAAAAGTTTCTTTGTGCGTATCCACATGAAAAACGACCTGAATTGAAAAGTGGTGGGTTTGCATATCCAAACCGACAGGTGGAAATTGCCACCAACCCTCATTTGTTTCGATTCACGTATGCATTTATCTTTTAAAAACATTGAGAAAAATACCTAATTGCTTCCTGTGGCATATCCAAACTAAAAACGGAACAATTGGTCACTTTGCCAATTGTTTCCCTGGGCGTATCCCCGTGTTAGTGACTTGTTGCTAAAATTTTCCTATTGCGTACCCAACAACGATTCATTTACATTATAAATCTAAAACCAATAACCAGCTAGTGAAATGAGTTGTGTAAATAATATTGAGTTCAAAAAAAAAAATCAAGACATGGAAACTCTAAAAGCTTCACTGGCTTACAGTGAGGGATTATAAGTAATGCATTTCATGTATCAAAGCCTCGGAATCACGAGTTTGTGCAGGGCTGTTTCATTTTGTTCGTTTTTATGAAAGTTGTAGAATTTAGAGTATCTCCAAGGTTTCCATAAGCTTAAACCCCTTCCTTTTTTTTTAAAACATGAAAACCACCTACTGTTATTTTCATTTTAAATTGACCCAAACAGCTACTCATTGTCATTTTAAACAGACATTGCACACCGCTAGTCAATCACATTTAAAATTTAAATGTGCCATTGTCATTTTAACGCTTTGTTTATTCTGATGATAATTCTCTAAACTAAACCAGTTGTGAGATTCCTAGTCGGGTACGAAAAAAGTTATCAAGAGTTGTGAGATAGATGGATATTTCGTGTTGTTATGGAGACAATATATATTGGCAAGGGAGGACCGATGTGGACCTCCCTCTTACTACCAAACACAAGATCAAAGGTCATAAACTGAGGCAAACAGCAAGCCTTCTTTAAATACATTAAAAATGATTACTGGAAATTTGTATTTTTTTTCCTGCTAGTTTCTCGGGGGGCCATCCCATTGCGGAANAATACATTAAAAATGATTACTGGAAATTTGTATTTTTTTTCCTGCTAGTTTCTCGGGGGGCCATCCCATTGCGGAAAGTGATTTGCTTAAAATTTCGGTAATTATGTCGTATTGCGTATCCAACAACGATTCATTTACNTCTGCACTCTAGATTTAATTTGGTTGGTGATGTCAACAGGAAATCACAGGCTTATTAAAACGCACAAGCTTGAGTCTCGTTCGTTTTGTTCTTTTTATTTGAAAGTTGTGCAATTCCAAAGTGTCCACAAATGTTAGTATGTCATGAGGAAGGCTGGTAATTCACCTCTCTTTGCATTCGCGAGGTTGTTTAGTTTTGTTCGTTTTATTTGAAAGTTGTGTAGATTTTTTGGCCACTCCATGGCCGTCACGCCTCTCTACTCAAGGATGAAGAAGGTTGGTGATGCCAACAGGAAGTTACAGGCTTATAAAAATGCAGTCTTCGCGCTCGTTTGTATGTAGATTTTATAGCCACTCCATGGCCGTCACGCCTCTCTATTCGAGGATGAAGAAGGTTGGTGATGCCAACAGAAAGATACAGGCTTATAAAAATGCACTGGGTTGTTGCTCGTTCGCATTGTTCGCTTTATTTGGAAGTTATGTAGATTGAATAGCCCCTCCATGGCCGTCACGCCTCGGCACTCGAGATTTAAGAAGGTTGGTATGTCTAGGGGTATATATATTGGAAGCTGGTCGTAGGAAAACTATCAATGGATCATCAGTCGATCAACAAAAGGAAACTCTTACCAATATAGGTAATGTATACACTTTTTCTTTATATTGAGCGAGGTTATTTTTATAGNTCAATGGATCATCAGTCGATCAACAAAAGGAAACTCTTACCAATATAGGTAATGTATACACTTTTTCTTTATATTGAGCGAGGTTATTTTTATAGCTACAATCGACTAGTATAGTGGTTCACGATGGTTTTGCATTTCAGGTCAAATATGTACGAGGACCCACAAGACCCCGTCGTACAGTGCCCTCTTAAGCGATCGCATAAGATTTTGCAATCGCTAATGGAGAGGCATCTATTTAAATGTAGGGCAGCTGTGGAGATGGCAACCAAAACTACAGGATCCCCATTACCCGCAGCTGTAGAATCTTCTTCGCCCTCCCCCCAAACCCCTCGACTACCTCCTACATTCTCCTGTTCGGAAGAGAATTGGGATGATGTGTCGTATGTGACATACTACCCAATGTCAAAAATTATGAGTTCAAACGAGCTTATCATCAGAAAGCCAAAGTGAGTGTTTGTAGTGGCCGATAGGGTCACATTACCCAGGCGGAAAAAAAACATCTGTACATAAAATATAATTTTTTTTTGTTTTCAGAAAGAAAAAATAATTTTGGCAACTGGATACACCGAGATAGCGAGGCGAAGAATTTGACCTATGTAACTAAAAAGGAAAATATATTTATACTTTTCGTTTATCTGTTTATTTTTTTTGTACAAATGCTAAGTTACCTTTTGCACTTAAATTTTTTACGNTATTTATACTTTTCGTTTATCTGTTTATTTTTTTTGTACAAATGCTAAGTTACCTTTTGCACTTAAATTTTTTACGGTTATAACAAACTACTGTTTGTTCTGGTGTTAATTCTCTAAACTAAACCCATTGTCAGATTCCTAGTTAGGTACAAAAAGTTGAATATATACGAAACAGCAAACTATTCAAACAATTAAAAACATGAAAACCAAACCAACTATTTCCTTTTAATATTATTAATTTTTCCCAATAGTTCCTCGGGGCCGATCCCATTGAGGAGAGTGACTTGTTAAAAATTTCCTATTTCATATTCGATCCTAAACCAACTAATTCATTTTAAACTTTAAACAATTAATTCATTTTAAACTCTAAACAATTAGTTATCACGACTACTGCCATTCTCACTTTAAATTGACACACACACAGCAAGCCATTGTCATTTTAAAATTTCCTATTACGTATTCGATTCTAAATTCAAACGCTTTAAAACTAAACCAACTAATTCATTTTAAACATGAAAACCAACTAGTTCATATTAAACTATACTTTAAAATGACACACACAGCAAGCCATTCAAACACTTTGAACTGATGCAAATATCAAGTCATTTTAAACTCTACACAAAGACCTCGCTCTTACTACACACAGCAAGCCAATCTCACTTTAATTTTAAATGAACTATTGTCACTGACAAACTCCCCCACCCCACATGTTTTTAAATAGACACCCCACAAAACAATTAAACAATTCATTCGCACTTTAAACTCAGGCAAACAGCTACTCCTGTATATTTTTATTTTCACTCTTCCTTACTTGTATGTGATAGTGAAAAAATATATATATATACTTTTGTTTTATCCATTTATTTTCTGACGACTTGCTTATAAACTTCGGCATGGACGTCGATGCACCATAGTTGTACTGACTGTATCTATCAGATATGTCAACCGCTACCAAGTGCACCGTGTGCTTTGGAGGGTATTAACAGTGCCCTCGCTGTGATTAGGATGAAATAGTAACGAGGTTTCCTCGTCACCCTCACCCAAGAGTATGGTGCGATATGATGAGGGCCAAAAAATATGGGATTGAATTGCCAAAGGAGATCGATGCAGTGATGGGCTTCGAGTCTTGTAGGCGAATGAACCAATTTTTTTTTTATACGCTCCATCCTACAATGAAGAAGTAAACAGCACCCATAATTGTACGTTTTCTGATTGTTAAACGGAACAATTGGCTTGAACTTGGATACTCCAAATGAAACTCGGCGAAATGGGTACTCTTCCAGGGCTTCTAGACATCACCCTTTCGCGGCTCGGGATGCGACAACATAACTGAAGATTACCTACTGCTGGATGTAGGCAGTGTACGGCAGCTGAAAAAAATGGAATTGGCTCGAACTTGGATANCAGCTAAAAAATGGACAGCCAGCTAATCTATCCTAGAGTCTCCAACTTTATTAAACATGTATATAAATGTAAAAATTTGATTTTGTGTGTGGTTTTTGAATAAATGTTATTTAAATTCTGCGTGTGTATGTGTTTAGTGATTTGTTTTTTAGTCTATTTATAAAACATAAGTAGTTTCTTTCTTTTGAATAAATTTATTGTTCTTGCTTTTTCCTTGGAGAAGGAACAAACACATGTAATATTTTTTTTCTCTCTCTCTCGTACAAAACTGCGAGCCATTGCAAGTAATTTTCATTTTAATGACGTATTAACTTGTTGACACTTTAAACTGATATAATTAGCTACTTATTTCCAATTTAAACAGACGTCGCAAACAGTGAGTAATTCACACTTTAATTTTAAATAAATCACCCGACTTTAAACTGATGCAAACAGCAAGCTATTCAAACACTTTAAAAATGTTTACTAGAAGATGGTAATTTTTTGGCCATTAGCTTCTCGGGGCCATTGCGGAGAAGTGACTTGCCAAAAATTTCCTATTGTGTATTCTCACTTTAAATTGACACAAACAGCTACTCAAGCACACTTTTTTCTTTCACTAGCCATTATTGCCCGTATCTGAAAAAAAAAAAATGAAAGTACTGTTCGTTAATCCGTTTATTTAGTTTTTCTACAAATGCAAAGAGTTAGTTTTACCTTCTGAGAGAACTGCCTTCATC
>NQII01011139.1:10728-42602 GCA_002778355.1 Clitarchus hookeri
CGTTAGGCTATTAAATAGGCCTACATCCATAATGAAATAATATGCAGAAAAATTTGGAAATAACACTTTTGCAAGTTGATAATTTCCTTAAGAGGAAGGGGGTAAACACAAAGTGGCATCTACAGTATGATTCGTTGCAAACAATATGGTTCATTGTGAATTCTACCTACCACACGTCCTAACCTAACAGCCATGCACGACTTTGAGAGGCGAGATATTTTTCCAGGAAGTGTCTTTAAAAGTTAAGTTAACAATAAACATGCTACATAAACATAAAATTAAGCAAATTTCTNAAGTGTCTTTAAAAGTTAAGTTAACAATAAACATGCTACATAAACATAAAATTAAGCAAATTTCTGGCACCATTCCTCAGTCGGACGAGTAAGTCCTCCCTTTGAAACGATTGATATCCAGTCGTGAGGCACATCCTGACTTACGATGATTTTATCACCTTTCATAGGGCTACCCAGGCTCTCATCTACAGAGCGACATTCAAAGGCTAGATAACCCGCTAGGTATTTGATCGCGTCATCATTAATGTCATTTTCTGAGTCATTGGTAGAGTCTTTCATTACTAATAACTGCAATTCCTCGGATTCATTAGGAGGGGCAACTGTTACGGGCCCCTGAACAACATCTATACACAATTCATTCGTCACAAAGTTCAAGAAATCTTCACTGTTAGCATCAGGTTGAGAAATACCTTCATTTGCTGATGCAACACATTCAGCTTCTACAGACACTGCACCGGAGAGCGGAATATTGCTCCTACCTGCAAGTAACAGGAGGCGAGTTCTGTTCGAACTTCGAACGGGGACGGATTGTTGTAAAAGATTCCTAAGCCTCGCACACGGGAAAAGAAATTCTCTAGACAATCTTGATTTAGTCTTGCAGTCAAAATGTAAGACATTTTTTCATTTTTCATGTCCTCAAAAAGCCCAAAAAAGAGACTTTATGGAAATAATGAAACCTTTTTGAAATGGAAGCAAATTTTTCCTGTTACCTACTTTAACTNAATTCTCTAGACAATCTTGATTTAGTCTTGCAGTCAAAATGTAAGACATTTTTTCATTTTTCATGTCCTCAAAAATCCCAAAAAGAGACTTTATGGAAATAATGAAACCTTTTTGAAATGGAAGCAAATTTTTCCTGTTACCTACTTTAACTTCTGAAATCACTTTCAAAAAGTGTTTTGAAATGTTTTCTTGGCTCTTCAAATTTAAGCTGTAGCCACTTTTAAGTGGGGTCTTTTCGTCTTTAGGTACCCTCGAGTTCAAAACGTCAAAGGTGTCATTGACAAGCTCAATAAAACTACTTTCAATTTTTTTGTTTAGTTGATAACGAGCTGCTAAAGCCGTGCGCCTGGAGAATAACTGAGCAGCCATTCTCACATTTTGACGGGNTTGTTTAGTTGATAACGAGCTGCTAAAGCCGTGCGCCTGGAGAATAACTGAGCAGCCATTCTCACATTTTGACGGGATCTGCCAGTTACGCTGAGATGAGTCTCATTGATGTGATGTGTAATTGAGAGGTCTCCTTTTTGATTTTCTANACGCTGAGATGAGTCTCATTGATGTGATGTGTAATTGAGAGGTCTCCTTTTTGATTTTCTAATAGGCTTTGTATCATATTTTTCTGAATTTCTGAACCATCAGATAAGGTCAAACCTTCATCCAAAAAGTGATTTCTCAATAACTTCAACAAATGTGGCACGTCACAAAACACCCACACTTCCCCTTTTGTCATCAGTAGGATTGGTGAAAAAAAAATTTTCAGTGTTAACATTAAATTCCTTCCACACTTTAGAATTTTTCCCTCCCATGTCACAAGTTACTGCGACCACACGAATGNAGTGTTAACATTAAATTCCTTCCACACTTTAGAATTTTTCCCTCCCATGTCACAAGTTACTGCGACCACACGAATGTAACAAGTTTCAAGTTCCCCGATTATGTTTTTTAACAATTTGGAATTCATTGTAATGTCAAAGTCGTAAAATATGGGTTGCTTCCACGGAGAAAAGAGTCCACGCATCATCGCTACTTGCACATTGCTGTGAGGCCCTAATATGCGGTCATCTGACGAATCGTATGAAATACGGTGGTCAATATTCATTTCGTCAAACGTCAAAACTGCAAACTTTTCATGGTTGTTGTAGTTTTCTGCTCTGCCTTTCAACAAGCATAACACCTCTTTCAAAATTCCAGGTCTACATTTAAACTGTCGACCAACAATGCACTTTTATTATTAAAAAATTTTGATCGTCGACTACCACACCACGCATCAAGAGTGCGTGATAATAAATGCGCTAAATACTTTTACTGTATTAATGCCCTTTAATTTACAGTTTAACCTTTTTAGTCCTTTATCGTTAATACCACCACATGTTTCACAAATTTGATAGCTAAAATTTATGAAGAGCCTTCTAAAACACATTTTACCCAATTTCATTTTACTAAGGGAACTCAAATACATAATGAAAAGTCTAGAAAGTAATTTTGTTTAATTTAATTTTGAAAATTTAACTTTTATACAATTGTGGCATTTTAAAGCAAAGAGCACGACGATATCTCATAATAATAATTAACTATCGATGAGAACTCAAAAGTAAGTTTGGTTTTTGCTGACATTTATGAGACGACAGGCCTTTCAGATTTAAGTGGGCTCCGTACCATGTTGTACTAACTCGGTGCTCATTTTTTTTTGCCAAGCCGAAATTAGCGCAAGCCATTGCTGATTTCGCCATCCCGTAATTCTAATTTGCTACACTATTACGTTTGCCTAATGTTTAATGACTCGATTTAATAAACTCTTAATGCTAGTAAAAATACCGCGTTATAAGTAAGAAATAAAGAAACAAATACCTCTTCCTCAGTTTGGCTGGTAACAGTGCTTGAGCTGGTTATGGTGCTAGAAACTGAGACTGTATCCCCATGCCAATTTGCAATTCGAAGACATGGAACAGCAAATGGGCACAATATTTTTCTTTGTGGTAATCCCAAAAGTTCATTNTACGATCATTAAATACCGCGTTATAAGTAAGAAATAAAGAAATAAATACCTCTTCCTCAGTTTGGCTGGTAACAGGGTTATGGTGCTAGAAACTGAAACTGTATCCCCACGCCAATTTGCAATTCGAAGACATGGAACAGCAAATGGGCACAATATTTTTCTTTGTAGTAATCCCAAAAGTTCATTTCTCAAGTCTCGTTGGTAATCTTCTTGGCGGAANTGGGCACAATATTTTTCTTTGTGGTAATCCCAAAAGTTCATTTCTCAAGTCTCGTTGGTAATCTTCTTGGCGGAAATGTACAGAGCAGACTCTAGCATTATCGGGATTAAAAATGTATCTTCGCTTACAGCGCAATACCCACACGCGCTGGAGATCGTCGTTTTTTGGAAATCTATGATATAAAACGCCAGTCGTTTTTGACCCCCAATTAGTACACTGTGCCATAGCAAAATTAACTTTACACTTACAAGTCTTACTCATTTTGGAAACACTCAGTCATCACAAGTTTATACACACATCATAAGTTTATAACGCCCCGCACATCAGCTGCCGCGACCGAGGAACCGATCTCGGGAGGGTCACTGCAGTACTTGTGCTTGCTTCCAAAGCGCGGGAGCCGGGAATAACCCCCCCTGAATGCCAAATATGTGTAAGTATATTTGGTATTGCTAAAACTTCTCCCCTAACCAAATATTTTNCCCTGAATGCCAAATATGTGTAAGTATATTTGGTATTGCTAAAACTTCTCCCCTAACCAAATATTTTACATACAAAAACACATCGCACCAAAATACACTTTTATTAGTGGACATGTGCCACAATTAATGTATTCACAATCAAAATACATTCTCACAAAGCATATAGCATAACAGTAGAACATTCATGCGATCATGATTCTTGTGCGAAATTGATTCGCAATTGATTACTTATCAAATATTTTACGCTAATGAAATTTTGCGAGNCGATCATGATTCTTGTGCGAAATTGATTCGCAATTGATTACTTATCAAATATTTTACGCTAATGAAATTTTGCGAGGAGTCTGATGTCAGTTGGCAGTGTTGGTAAATAATAGATTTTCANTCAAATATTTTACGCTAATGAAATTTTGCGAGGAGTCTGATGTCAGTTGGCAGTGTTGGTAAATAATAGATTTTCATAAATCGTGTCTGCAGGGCCTAGTAGTTAAAACTGCTCTCAATAGAGCGCTCTAGTTGTACCATGATGGTAGTTTGTAAAAAAAAAAAAAAAAGAGATGCGGAATTCACAGTATCCAGAGAAAATAAACTGTTCCTTTATTCAAGGGAAACTTCTACGGTATCAGAAGCCACAAAGCAAATTGTGGATCAGGTGTTACAACTAATGAACGTTCTTATTACTTTTCGATGTCATATAATTTTTATTGAACTTAACTTATATATTTAAACAGTGTCTTTCAAAGACATTTCTACATTGTTAACTTATTTTAATCATTTTTTGAATCCAACAAATTCTCTTTCAGTTTTGGTTTTCATTGTATTTTATTTTCTTGTGTATTCAAATCTCCCCCGCCGTGGTTTTCCGGAAGTAGTTATTTTTGTAGTGCTGCATAGGCGTGAAGTTGCCGGAAGTGACGCTTCTGGTGGGACCTTCGAATACGTCGGGCNGTTATTTTTGTAGTGCTGCATAGGCGTGAAGTTGCCGGAAGTGACGCTTCTGGTGGGACCTTCGAATACGTCGGGCGAGTTAATTACCGCTGGAGATTAAAATCTGTTTAGTCCCCGGCGTCNGTTATTTTTGTAGTGCTGCATAGGCGTGAAGTTGCCGGAAGTGACGCTTCTGGTGGGACCTTCGAATACGTCGGGTGAGTTAATTACCGCTGGAGATTAAAATCTGTTTAGTCCCCGGCGTCATCATAAGGCAGGTTTACTAGCACAGTCCAAGAAGCTAGTTTAGAGGCAGGACGCCGCGCTGTGGAAAAGAAGATAGCGCGGGCGTTGAGGAACTTATTTTCTGAGTGGTTCCAGTCGCCGCCTTTGTCGAAGCACNTGTGGAAAAGAAGATAGCGCGGGCGTTGAGGAACTTATTTTCTGAGTGGTTCCAGTCGCCGCCTTTGTCGAAGCACTGCATAGCTCCTGGCTCCATGATGGTGGTTATGACGCCGTACAAAAGGCTTACTTTCACTGCGGTAGGTATATGACTACGGCAAACCCGTCTATCCGTATATGACATTTGTTTGGAACTTTCTCAACGTTTGCTCAAACATTGTAACGTTTTCGAACTTTTTATACACGCAAGATAGGTATTTGTTATGTGTTCCAGTAGTCCGCATGTTCTACAGGCTGTAGCTGGCGCCGGAGCGATTGAACTTTTATTAACCCCGAGTAACTTTTTGACGCGATAAAAGTATTTTGAAGTGCGAGACATGAATTAACTTTTGAAGTCAACAGTAACGTAATTCATTTTATTGCTTTGGACAGATAGGAGGTAGCACTCATAAATTTGAAAATCTCATAATTTCAGTATTTTAACACTTATTTGTTGTAAGGTTGATGGTTATCTGTAATTATCACGCTCCTTAATCATATTTGAGGATTTTAATATTATGTTTACAGTTATTTTTAACAGAAAGTCGCCAGCGCGTTAATTTTNTCCTTAATCATATTTGAGGATTTTAATATTATGTTTACAGTTATTTTTAACAGAAAGTCGCCAGCGCGTTAATTTTAGTAATTATAATATCATTTTCTTCAGTAAAATTGCTGCAAATAAAACAACTTAAAATAATTTTTGCTTTCTTCTCTGGCAGTTAGTGTGGCCATTAGAAATGTTATTTGTGTTTTTTTCTTGTGAAGTGAGACGTGTATTTATGATAAGAGTGCTTATTTATTGCAATTGCTTCTGTTGCTGTTCNTGTTTTTTTCTTGTGAAGTGAGACGTGTATTTATGATAAGAGTGCTTATTTATTGCAATTGCTTCTGTTGCTGTTCATGTCTGCTGCTGTTCCTCTAACAGTGCCACCAACACAATAACTCCAACTGAAACACACTTCCGTAATCAATTAACTACACACCATACTAATATTGATTCACGCATCTTTAATTTATTTATTTCACACTTTATTAACTTTTTAAACACATAAAAACATGAGAGTAAAAAGAATAAAAAAACATAGTATCTTGTCTTGTATTTCTATATTCGTACTATGATCTGTGTGTAATGAAAGAAATACAAAACCAATATATCGTTTAATTTCAATGTGCTGTGACTACCGGGTTGTATCTCAAAATTCCGTTACAGAACAGGTATAGGATAGCAGGTTTTACAGATTCTTTGAAAGTTTTAATGTCCACATTAAACATATTCCTATTATGTATATTATTTGGAAGTTTGTTTAACTTAAAAAAATTTAAGTAATTATAATATCATTTTCTTCAGTAAAATTGCTGCAAATAAAACAACTTAAAATAATTTTTGCTTTCTTCTCTGGCAGTTAGTGTGGCCATTAGAAATGTTATTTGTGTTTTTTTCTTGTGAAGTGATNTTTTGCTTTCTTCTCTGGCAGTTAGTGTGGCCATTAGAAATGTTATTTGTGTTTTTTTCTTGTAAAGTGGTACGTGTATTTATGATAAGAGTGCTTATTTATTGCAATTGCTACTGTTGCTGTTCATGTCTGCTGCTGTCCCACTAACAGTGCCACCAACACAATAACTCCAACTGAAACACACTTCCGTAATCAATTAACTACACACCATACTAATATTGATTCACGCATCTTTAATTTATTTATTTTACACTTTATTAACTTTTTAAACACATAGAAACATGAGAGTAAAAAGAATAAAAAAACATAGTTAGAACAGAACATAAAGATATAAGCATGATACCAGACACAGTAATGAAAGAAATACAAAACCAATATATCGTTTAATTTCAATGTGCTGTAACTACCGGGTTGTATCTCAAAATTCCGTTACAGAACAGGTATAGGATAGCAGGTTTTACAGATTCTTTAAAAGTTTTAATGTCCACATTAAACATATTCCTATTATGTATATTATTTGGAAGTTTGTTTAACTTAAAAACATTTANAAAGTTTTAATGTCCACATTAAACATATTCCTATTATGTATATTATTTGGAAGTTTGTTTAACTTAAAAACATTTATATAGTACCTAAACAAGCAAAAAGTGACAAAAATATTGGTTCTTCCCAGCAGACTAAAAAGTCATTCAAAAACTTTATTTTATCGAAATGTTAAAAACGAACTCACCGTAATAGAAAAACATGCACATTTAATTATGCTTTAGCATAATATGTAAGCCCAAAAATGCATTCTCAGATTTTTTTGCCGTTTTCCGAAAATATGCGGTTCTTTATAATTACAGAGCTGCGTATGCACCTGCCATTGAAACACGTAATGTTAAATATGCTCTATTGAAGACTCTGTACAGAGTCTAATTAGTTTCATTTTAATTTTGCGGAACAATGTTCCTCTTCACAAAATGTGGTCTTGATAATTTTCAAACATTCAACAAATGAGCATAATATTCCAGACATAATCCATTATTTCATGCATTTCGACTGCAGGCACAAATATTCCTATGTTTTGGCCAAATATATACGCAAACAAACACAGTATTAATGTTTTACTGGAACATACCCACTGTTTTCGTCGATATTGTGCTGCGCTCCGAAGGCATCCAAAATGCGAATAGTGGTTAATCGTATTTTAAAATTTTATGAAAGCCAATAGAGAAACACGAAGAAAGGGCACTTTTACACCTGGCGTTATTCTGCAATTTATTTCTTCCGCCATAAATTGTTATATGTTATCGCGGCGCAAGATATTATGCAACATAAATCCTCCTATATTGCAAAAAAAAAGTTGGAAAATCCCTTTATTTGGGATTGCCGANGCAAGATATTATGCAACATAAATCCTCCTATATTGCAAAAAAAAAGTTGGAAAATCCCTTTATTTGGGATTGCCGATTTTGGTTTTTTCTGTGTTTGCTTCTAAAAGCCTGTTTGTACAATTGACGTATTTTGATTTATATCCCACGCCCTCTCATGAAGAACACTAAAATTTATATCATGATATAACAAATGAATGATGTATGAANGCAAGATATTATGCAACATAAATCCTCCTATATTGCAAAAAAAAAGTTGGAAAATCCCTTTATTTGGGATTGCCGTTTTTGGTTTTTTCTATGTTTGCTTCTAAAAGCCTGTTTGTACAATTGACGTATCTTGATTTATATCCCACGCCCTCTCATGAAGAACACTAAAATTTATATCATGATATAACAAATGAATGATGTATGAATGGCAAAAAGTGGAATGTATTATGTATTTATGAAAAAATGTCTGTAGTGGCATTGATTTCTGTGTTCTCACCAGTTTTCTTCGTTCCAGCACATAACAGGAAATAAAGCTTTGTAATTGAGCTTTAGTATAACTACCAAAATGGTTAGTATTGTCCTTGATCATTTCAATTGTGTTACTCTACTTTTTAATAAAACACGTATAGGGTGAATTAGGTCGAATTTTTCCCTTTGAATTCTGTGGTTAATATTCCATTTTCAGTTATTAATTTGTTTATAAAAAAAACGTAATTTAAATATATGGTGTATGATTCCATTAACGACATAAAACCCAGTTCCTGTGCAATTATTGAGTCAACAAATATAACGTATATCGCAATCTATTTTTTATTTACTTATTGTTTTAATGCAATTTCGTTCAAACAACACTGATCATCCAAGTAAATGGTACATAGTAACATTTTGGTGGTTTGTAACACATACACAAGTAACATACATTATAACGCATACATAATTGCATTTTAATATATATACTACTTAACTATATTTGAAANAATTACATTTTAATATATATACTACTTAACTATATTTGAAACTGGGAATTTAATTTGTTTTGCAGTATTGTATTTTTTTTTTTGTTACACAGTTATGAGTCATTCCAGTAGCAATTTGGTGGGCAGAGATTTTTTAGTAATTCTGCAATGTNAGGAAATAAAGCTTTGTAATTGAGCTTTAGTATAACTACCAAAATGGTTAGTATTGTCCTTGATCATTTCAATTGTGTTACTCTACTTTTTAATAAAACACGTATACGGTGAATTAGGTCGAATTTTTCCCTTTGAATTCTGTGNTCAATTGTGTTACTCTACTTTTTAATAAAACACGTATACGGTGAATTAGGTCGAATTTTTCCCTTTGAATTCTGTGCTTAGCATTCCATTTTCAGTTATTCATTTGTTTATAAAAAAAACGTTATTTAAATATATGGTGTATGATTCCATTAACGACATAAAACCCAGTTCCTGTGCAATTATTGAGTCAACAAATATAACGTATATCGCAATCTATTTTTTATTTACTTATTGTTTTAATGCAATTTCGTTCAAACAACACTGATCATCCAAGTAAATGGTACATAGTAACATTTTGGTGGTTTGTAACACATACACAAGTAACATACATTATAACGCATACATAATTGCATTTTAATATATATACTACTTAACTATATTTGAAAGTGGGAATTTAATTTGTTTTGCAGTATTGTATTTTTTTTGTTACACAGTTATGAGTCATTCTAGTAGCAATTTGGTGGGCAGAGATTTTTTAGTAATTCTGCAATGTGATTTAAAAAAGTGTCGTCAGTTGAAACTCGTCACATGAGCGTAAAGCGGTATTCGCGGTTGACAAAGCAAGCGGTAAATCTAGCATTATGACGGTACAGAATTCAATGTCTATTGTTTAACGCGTTTGTCAATAATATAAATAAGCATGTAGTACATATGGTTTTGTTTTACCTAAGCGTTAAAAGTTTTGCGGCCGTGACCAATCAGAACAGAGCAGTCGATGTTGTTGGTGGGAAACTGTTATTTACTACGTAAGTATCAAAGCTACACTCATTTGCAAAAAAAATATTGCCATGAACGAATCGCAAGAATACAGTGAAGGTTACTACACAGTATCATCACAGCCCGACATGTGTCCCATTTGCGTTTAATGCGTTTTGCTTTNAGGTTACTACACAGTATCATCACAGCCCGACATGTGTCCCATTTGCGTTTAATGCGTTTTGCTTTCACGGGTGTGCCATCAGGGTGCAGTCACGCCCCTCCGTAATTCATAGCTACAAGACACCGAATAAGGCCTTAGTAGGAGTGTGAGCTACAGAGCCTAGTTCGGAGAACACGCAACATGCCCCGACAGCGATTTGACAAGCTTTGCCCAGCTGAACGAGTTTGAGAGAGGCCGCATCGTCGACCTCAGGGAGGCAGGTTGGACGTATCGGCGCATTGCTCGGCACTTGAACAGTTCTGCCTACACTGTGAGTCGGCGTTGGACGCAGTGGGTACAGGAGGTTACACACACCTGTCGAGAAGGCTCGGCGGACCACCAGCAGGCAGGATCGTCTCATCGTGCGACAGGCTGTGAGCACTCCACGGGCGTCGCTGAGCACCATCCAGGGGCATGTCACGGCAGCTGAGGATACGCCTGTGTCCGCCAGTACCGTATCCAGGCGGCTAGCAGAGCGGGATCTGTAGTCATGGCGTCTACACGACCTGAGCATCGCCAAGCACGTGTGACCTTCTGCCGGGAACTGGCANTAGTCATGGCGTCTACACGACCTGAGCATCGCCAAGCACGTGTGACCTTCTGCCGGGAACTGGCAGCATGGCAGCCTGCGGATTGGTGACGAGTGTTGTTCAGTGACGAATCGCAGTTCTCTCTGTATTCAGACGACCACCGGATTCGAGTCNTGCGGATTGGTGACGAGTGTTGTTCAGTGACGAATCGCAGTTCTCTCTGTATTCAGACGACCACCGGATTCGAGTCTGGAGACGTCCTGGCCAGCGCCTTGATCCACACTTCATTGTAGAGCGGTACACCGCCCCAGCGAGAGGTAACCNGTCTGGAGACGTCCTGGCCAGCGCCTTGATCCACACTTCATTGTAGAGCGGTACACCGCCCCAGCGAGAGGTAACCCTGACGGCATGGCGATACGCCCAGGTAATTCTGCGAGCTTGTGCACTTTCCTTCCTGGTGCAGTTTGACAACCCCNCCTGACGGCATGGCGATACGCCCAGGTAATTCTGCGAGCTTGTGCACTTTCCTTCCTGGTGCAGTTTGACAACCCCATTTTCCAGCAGGACAATACCCGGCCTCACACAGCACGGGTATCTCTGGCCTGCCTTCGTGACGTCAACATGCTTCCTTCATGAACAAGGACCCTAGACCTCTCGCCCACCGAGAATGTTAGAGACCTGATTGCACGGAAACTTCGGCCAGCGGCAACTACGAAGGACTTGAGGGTCGGTGGCGCCGGCTGTGCTAGGATATTCCCTCAGATCATCCGACGTCTGTATGCCAGCTGGCTCCGTGCTACGGTGGTCCAACATAGTAGTGTATGTATGCTTACTGTTGGACTTTTTAATGTACGGGTACGCATAGGTTTTTAGTGTTCATAGTTTACAAAACACATGTCATTTAAAATACATATTTGTTGATGGAACAACGGTTAAGCAAGCTTAGAGGAGACGGTATCTTATTTGTTCAATTATACGTTTTTTTTTTAAATAGATTTGTACCAAACGCGGATAAACGACGCATTGTCACTCCTTCGTAACATTTTATAAGAAAAGACACNTTAAAAATAGATTTGTACCAAACGCGGATAAACGACGCATTGTCACTCCTTCGTAACATTTTATAAGAAAAGACAAGCACTTGTTAATTTTTGTGTAACCGACAGCAATTTTTTGTTGGCTAACATCACAGTTGTTCACTAAATAACTTTAATTTTAAGTTTACTTTTTAAGCAGTTTGTCAGAAATATGCATATATTCTAGTGGATCAAACATTAACTGCAAAATTGAAAATTTATTTTTCGTTTTTCTAAATANTCAGAAATATGCATATATTCTAGTGGATCAAACATTAACTGCAAAATTGAAAATTTATTTTTCGTTTTTCTAAATACACTGAAGTAAATATCCGTATGACACGTACACTTACATTATATTATTATTTCTATTTAGGTATTCTTTGCGTGATGCAGCTTGAGATATTTTTTGTGGGTTTCGTTTTCATTCGAGGTGATACGAAAACCTTAGGAATGACTTTATTTTTGTANAGCTTGAGATATTTTTTGTGGGTTTCGTTTTCATTCGAGGTGATACGAAAACCTTAGGAATGACTTTATTTTTGTACAATCCATCAGGACTTAACTATGTTCTGTTTGGTGAATTNGTGATACGAAAACCTTAGGAATGACTTTATTTTTGTACAATCCATCAGGACTTAACTATGTTCTGTTTGGTGAATTTATGAGGTGTTTAAAACCTGCCCGTGCGTAAGACAAAATACAACTGTTGCTTGTCGCGATTGTCTCGGCAAATGTTCGTTTTACATTGTAAATAGTTTGGGTTACCTAGACATGTGTGAAGTGATGCTACAATGAAATGTAAGCTTTTAACAGCCACGTGTTATACTATTACTCAACACAATTCAGGTAAAAAATTATCATTGAATTTGTTATTGTCCGTATAGGAGCGCTGAGTGAGCACGCTTTGTCCCCCACAGTGTACCCCCTCCATATCACCGTCNATTTGTTATTGTCCGTATAGGAGCGCTGAGTGAGCACGCTTTGTCCCCCACAGTGTACCCCCTCCATATCACCGTCACATGACATCATGACGTCAGGAGGTGGGTACCTATTGTCCTCTATTAAGAACGGATAAGGCGGAGTTTAGTTAGCTGTATAATGNTCATGACGTCAGGAGGTGGGTACCTATTGTCCTCTATTAAGAACGGATAAGGCGGAGTTTAGTTAGCTGTATAATGTGCTAGACGCTCCAGGGAGTTGTTCCTTGGTTGCAGGTGAATGGCCTAAGTGCCTTAATGTTATGTCAAGCTGTTGGTTGTTCACTTCACTAACTGTATGGCAGGACTCCCCGCCAGGAATAGAGCCCAGTTCNATGTTATGTCAAGCTGTTGGTTGTTCACTTCACTAACTGTATGGCAGGACTCCCCGCCAGGAATAGAGCCCAGTTCGCTTGGAGGGAGGCGAGTAGTCTAACCACTACACCACGCAGGTGCTCAGAGCAGAGCACACACACGCACTCTCTCTCTCTGGCTTACGTCGTACCAGTGCCTCTCTCATACTTGCTAGGGGCGGTCACGACTTGCTCAGGGCAGAAATGAATGAAAAAATCCATTTCATTTCACCTTTCTTCGTGCTATTACACACGGTTTCACATATATGGTCTTCAATAATACGTAATCTCTTTTATCCCAAGCCAGAATGGCTTGATACAGGTGTGCNACGGTTTCACATATATGGTCTTCAATAATACGTAATCTCTTTTATCCCAAGCCAGAATGGCTTGATACAGGTGTGCTCATCTGCCAGTGACATACCATGCTCAGTCGCACTTATTATTTGCAGGGAATCTGCCTCAGTAAGCACATAGTGCTGTTTGTCCAACTTCGCCTGTGTCCCCTTGCAGTACTGTTCCAGAGTGCCACGTTGAAGTTTGTAGGCATTTTGACATGAGTGATCTAAGGTACAAACCATCCACCTCTTTGTTCTCAGCTGTATTTGGTCTTCCTGGATGTCGAAAATCTTGTAATATCCCATCAGTCACAGCAGTCCAAGTACTAGGTATTTTCACAGGTTGGCGACAATCAAGGCCTAGTGGAGGGGGGGGGGATCTTGACACCCTGGATACCCACATGTCAGTGGCGGTACTCAAGGTGTCACTGATGCTTGCACAAGTGATGAGCTGTAGAGCCCCTGGTGTCCTAGCTGAGTCCTCCTGGGATACCTGCCACGTGGCAATGACGCGAGTGGTGGCAGTGAGACCTAAGATGTCAGGTGTTCCTGGTACCATGTAGTAGTGGCTTAAAAGAGTCTGGCCAAAATTCCCCATCTNGTGAGACCTAAGATGTCAGGTGTTCCTGGTACCATGTAGTAGTGGCTTAAAAGAGTCTGGCCAAAATTCCCCATCTGTCTGTCGTACACCCTGCATGGTGTGTGGCTCTGGAGTCGTAGGGGTTTGTTTCCTTTTCGGGAAAACTGTCTAAGGTGTGNCGTACACCCTGCATGGTGTGTGGCTCTGGAGTCGTAGGGGTTTGTTTCCTTTTCGGGAAAACTGTCTAAGGTGTGGGTCATGTTCCTCTGGGAGATATGATTGCGATTATTGCATGGGCATTCTTCTCAACTTTGGTAGTCCATCTTGCAAATGTCGTGGTTGACTCTCCTGGCTTTGAGTCCAGGATCAGTTGCAGCTCTGGACACTATAGAGGCCATAGGCCATGGCTAAAGACATGCGAAATTCGCCTTATATTTCGGTGACTTGATAGACTCCACTGCCTTATTAACATGTGACCGCAGTTCATGGATTCATTGGCCGCTGCACCGTAATCAACGTCACGCATCTGCTTGATTTGCTGAAAAGAGATTGGCCACTCCACCGCTAAACTTATATTATTGGCCCAAGAGCTCTCCGAGGCGTGCCAAACATATTTTTGTCCAATGGCCGAATTTGGTTAAACGCATAATAACTTTGAGTTGAGTCTGTCCACAAATAATAACGTGAATTATGCAGGTCTCTAGCCATGGCCTATAGAAACGAACCTTTCTCATTCGTGCGGAGCGATGAAAACATCGTGGCTGGACCGAAAATACAACCCAGCCCTTCCCTGATGCCAGTCTAGTGTATTGCCAATGGGCCAACTTGCTCTGCTCACAAATATTGCCTTCAAGACTTCCTACTAACATCATAAACATTGTTCTGTTTCTCCACAAAAGTCTCATAAACTATTTTCTTTTTAAAAAATTTCTATTTACTTTANCATCATAAACATTGTTCTGTTTCTCCACAAAAGTCTCATAAACTATTTTCTTTTTAAAAAATTTCTATTTACTTTAAATTTTTTGTAATGTCTTCCGTCAAACTCACAGACTTTTTTAAATTGTTATTCTGCATGCATTTTACACGTTAAATGTAATGTAATGGTACATACGAGTAAGGAAATTTCACGTACAGGAAGTTTTCTTGAGTGGAAAATATAAGACAGTGAATACTATATAAACAATATATTTATTTAAAAAATTTTATATTTTTACAAACATGAAAATATTATAATTGATTGCAAGAAAAATATAACATATATTTCTAGGCCATCAAAAAGTCAGGCCGGCATGATAAAAGGAAGTGTGATAAATACATGTGTATAAATTACGTATGTACAACAATTCCTGTGAGGCAAGTCGCGGACGTTAAAGCTTGTAGAGAAGGGGAAGAGCAGTCCTGGAGGGTGAGGCGTCTACTTGCAGCCGTACTGCNGTCGCGGACGTTAAAGCTTGTAGAGAAGGGGAAGAGCAGTCCTGGAGGGTGAGGCGTCTACTTGCAGCCGTACTGCGGTTGTGGTGGCGCGCTCCTTGCGTTGAACTCTATGGACCGGAGGATGGCCTCTGGGGTGGGCAGGTGCGCTCCCTGGGCCACAAAGCCGTTCTCATTGGCCGTGTACTTGACCTCGATGGGGATGCCTTCAGGAGAGGTGTACCTGTAGCCGCCGTCGGCGATGATCACTGGCTCCGGGCCTCCCACGTTGGCCAGGGTGCCTACCTCCTGGGCGGAGATGCCGTTCTCCGTGTCGTAGCTGCGACNCGGGCCTCCCACGTTGGCCAGGGTGCCTACCTCCTGGGCGGAGATGCCGTTCTCCGTGTCGTAGCTGCGACAACAAACAATCACACACTCTCTCACACATTGTCATGGTGAAGGTGATCTATTCTGCTCATGTTTATTTGATCACTTTTTAAATCAACCTGTGAAGAATGTTAGTCCCTAACTGCATGTGTTTTAACTGGCACGCGCCCAGTAAAGTTGCTAACGACGGAGGGAAACTACTTCCATGTCTTAACACTCAATTAAGTTGTTAGGTTAACATTTTTGAATACCGGTACTGAAATTATTTGTTTTGCATTTTGTTTCTAATGCATGTAAGCTTAGGTATAAGCAAATTTGTAAAANACCGGTACTGAAATTATTTGTTTTGCATTTTGTTTCTAATGCATGTAAGCTTAGGTATAAGCAAATTTGTAAAATAGATATTTTCTCTTGCATGACGCATGACAATGATCATGGCAATGCTAACTTTACAAACGGCAGAAGAAAGAATACTCAGTGTGCATACAAGTAAATCTTGCGCAGCGCTTTCAAATATGTCCAGTTTACCGCAAACAGTCTATATATAGCTGGTTTCACAACTAGAAAAATTAAGTGTTAACTTTAAAATTATGACGTGTACAGAATAACTCAGTGTGTGTTGTTTAACGTGGTGGTTCAAACCAGAGGCGTCTATGTTGTTGGCAGGAAACGGTTATTTACAGTAACATAAGTAGCAAAAGTATTATAAACTGTTTTTAACGAGAATTAAATTTTACTTTAATACGTTTATCTGCGAATCAACGTCTACCTTGAAGAAAGAAATGCTCACGTATTTAANGTGAGACCTAAGATGTCAGGTGTTCCTGGTACCATGTAGTAGTGGCTTAAAAGAGTCTGGCCAAAATTCCCCATCGTACACCCTGCATGGTGTGTGGCTCTGGAGTCGTAGGGGTTTGTTTCCTTTTCGGGAAAACTGTCTAAGGTGTGNCGTACACCCTGCATGGTGTGTGGCTCTGGAGTCGTAGGGGTTTGTTTCCTTTTCGGGAAAACTGTCTAAGGTGTGAGTCATGTTCCTCTGGGAGATATGATTGCGATTATTTATTGCATGGGCATTCTTCTCAACTTTGGTAGTCCATCTTGCGAATGTCGTGGTTGACTCTCCTGGCTTTGAGTCCAGGATCAGTTGCAGCTCTGGACACTATAGAGGCCATAGGCCATGGCTAAAGACATGCGAAATTCGCCTTATATTTCGGTGACTTGATAGACTCCACTGCCTTATTAACATGTGACCGCAGTTCATGGATTCATTGGCCGCTGCACCGTAATCAACGTCACGCATCTGCTTGATTTGCTGAAAAGAGATTGGCCACTCCACCGCTAAACTTATATTATTGGCCCAAGAGCTCTCCGAGGCGTGCCAAACATATTTTTGTCCAATGGCCGAATTTGGTTAAACGCATAATAACTTTGAGTTGAGTCTGTCCACAAATAATAACGTGAATTATGCAGGTCTCTAGCCATGGCCTATAGAAACGAACCTTTCTCATTCGTGCGGAGCGATGAAAACATCGTGGCTGGACCGAAAATACAACCCAGCCCTTCCCTGATGCCAGTCTAGTGTATTGCCAATGGGCCAACTTGCTCTGCTCACAAATATTGCCTTCAGGACTTCGTACTAACATCCTAAACATTGTTCTGTTTCTCCACAAAAGTCTCATAAACTATTTTCTTTTTAAAAAATTTCTATTTACTTTGAATTTTTTATAATGTCTTCCGTCAAACTCACAGACTTTTTAAATTGTTATTCTGTATGCATTTTACACGTTAAATGTAATGTAATGGTACATACGAGTAAGGCAAGTTCACGTACAGGAAGTTTTCTTGAGTGGAAAATATAAGACAGTGAATACTATATAAACAATATATTTATTTCAAATGTNCTGTGAGGCAAGTCGCGGACGTTAAAGCTTGTAGAGAAGGGGAAGAGCAGTCCTGGAGGGTGAGGCGTCTACTTGCAGCCGTACTGCGGTTGTGGTGGCGCGCTCCTTGCGTTGAACTCTATGGACCGGAGGATGGCCTCTGGGGTGGGCAGGTGCGCTCCCTGGGCCACAAAGCCGTTCTCATTGGCCGTGTACTTGACCTCGATGGGGATGCCTTCAGGAGAGGTGTACCTGTAGCCGCCGTCGGCGATGATCACTGGCTCCGGGCCTCCCACGTTGGCCAGGGTGCCTACCTCCTGGGCGGAGATGCCGTTCTCCGTGTCGTAGCTGCGACAACAAACAATCACACACTCTCTCACACATTGTCATGGTGAAGGTGATCTATTCTGCTCATGTTTATTTGATCACTTTTTAAATCAACCTGTGAAGAATGTTAGTCCCTAACTGCATGTGTTTTAACTGGCACGCGCCCAGTAAAGTTGCTAACGACGGAGGGAAACTACTTCCATGTCTTAACACTCAATTAAGTTGTTAGGTTAACATTTTTGAATACCGGTACTGAAATTATTTGTTTTGCATTTTGTTTCTAATGCATGTAAGCTTAGGTATAAGCAAATTTGTAAAAAAATATATTTTCTCTTGCATGACGCATGACAATGATCATGGCAATGCTAACTTTACAAATGGCAGTAGAAAGAATACTCAGTGTGCATACNGCTAACTTTACAAATGGCAGAAGAAAGAATACTCAGTGTGCATACAAGTAAATCTTGCGCAGCGCTTTCAAATATGTCCAGTTTACCGCAAACAGTCTATATATAGCTGGTTTCACAACTAGAAAAATTAAGTGTTAACTTTAAAATTATGACGTGTACAGAATAACTCAGTGTGTGTTGTTTAACGTGGTGGTTCAAACCAGAGGCGTCTATGTTGTTGGCAGGAAACGGTTATTTACAGTAACATAAGTAGCAAAAGAATTATAAACGGTTTTTAATGTGAATGTTTATTATTATATTTAANAACGGTTATTTACAGTAACATAAGTAGCAAAAGTATTATAAACTGTTTTTAACGAGAATTAAATTTTACTTTAATACGTTTATCTGCGAATCAACGTCTACCTTGAAGAAAGAAATGCTCACGTATTTAATTAAAGAATTATGAGTCGAGTGTATCAGAACTAAGGCTGCAACACAGTCGTGGAAACTGCAGCTAGGGAGGATGATTGTGCTGTGGTTTACCTCTTCCTTACGCAGTACGAGGGAGTCCAAGACCCAACTAACTGCCACTCGGTGCCGGGAATCGAACCCGGTTCCTAGGGGGGAGAGGGGGGAGGGAGCAACGTTTTAAACCCGCAGGAAAGATTATTTAAAAATGTAAAATTAAAAACAAAAAAAAAATACATTTAAAGGAAAATATATTTATTAAATGTAATGCAAATGATGCTTGTAATCAAGCAGGTTCAATGATTAGTTAATGTTTATAATTGAGTTTGTAGGCTTTATCTTTTATTATCTGTTCGCAGCAGTTTCTAGTGCTGTGAACTTCTCAGAATGCCGGAGATGTAAAGGCAGACATTGCAATAGTCACCGTCAGGCTAACACTTGGTTAGCTGCTAATACAGCTGTTATCCTGCCCGCAACTCTGCTACGTGTCATGCCAATTTATTTTATTTAACGTACAAAATCAGCAAATTTTTTTATAAAACACTCGCTGCATCAATAAAACATTGNCCTGCCCGCAACTCTGCTACGTCTTATGCCAATTTATTTTATTTAACGTACAAAATCAGCAAATTTTTTTATAAACCACTCGCTGCATCAATAAAACATTGCTGTAAAGGTGTACTGATAAGTTAGCGTGGAGGTCTTCAATAATACAGTTTATGGGTGTTTAAATTTTGATTATTAGAAGTATCTACTTTCCCACAGTCCAATGTTGTTTGGAATAAACAGCATAACTACGTATTTTCATCTGTAATTTTGTAGCGATGGAGCAAAGCGATAATAAACGAAATACGTTAACTTTGATGATATTCTTTTGCTCCATATCTTCCATCGATTGCCGTAGGATAAACGCGGGACAACCAATATNACGTTAACTTTGATGATATTCTTTTGCTCCATATCTTCCATCGATTGCCGTAGGATAAACGCGGGACAA
The DNA here is from genome assembly GCA_002778355.1 of Clitarchus hookeri. NCBI lineage: Eukaryota > Metazoa > Arthropoda > Insecta > Phasmatodea > Phasmatidae > Clitarchus > Clitarchus hookeri. The sequence goes on from NQII01011139.1 coordinate 30,543, forward strand.
CCAATATCATGCTTTTTATTTTGCCCGAATTCACAGACGTTGCCCAAAATGAGGGCAATAGTCGAGTGTTGGCAATACCGAAGTGGNGCTTTTTATTTTGCCCGAATTCACAGACGTTGCCCAAAATGAGGGCAATAGTCGAGTGTTGGCAATACCGAAGTGGATGGTGATGCGTCTCCTTCGTGAAACAGACACACTGTGGCTGGGATGAGGAAAGCTGGGCGTCGACGTTATTAGCGGAAAGGTGAACAAGTCAGANAGACACACTGTGGCTGGGATGAGGAAAGCTGGGCGTCGACGTTATTAGCGGAAAGGTGAACAAGTCAGATGTCACATGGCGACCTATAATCCTACGAGTGTATCACCGCCTACAGGTGAGGAGTGGCGGGCTCGCCGTGAACCCGCCCTGCGGGGTCAGGTTACCTATTACTTGTGGCAGTCGTGAAACGGCTTTTAACTACACGTTATTGTAGACTTTTAGAAGAGCAAGCAACCTACTGCTGGCATACGTCCTGCACAACTCAGTTACTTATAAACGTCTACTATCTTCAAACTGTAGGCTATTTAGAAACGGCGCTATGTTCTTGGAAAAAAAATCTACGGAACTTTTTACTTCCGAACGCTGGCCTTTTTCTCATTCCGTCCATAACACGTATTTGTTTTTAAAAAGTGAAATTTTGCTAAAACGAGTGCAAGAACACACTTTACTCTAAAAATTTGTCAGCTTCACTACTAGAAATATCATAGAGGCGAGTTTTCGATAAACAAACTGCACGCCAATTCATTTGATTCAACTTAGAGGACACGATGAGGTATTTATGCGTATTCCTTTGTCGTATTTAGGTCTCGTGCGTTTCAGTACCTCGAGCATGCAACATGCCTACAAGAGACAGCACAGTCAAGACCACGTGTCAGTGAATTACCAGTTATTACGGTACGTAAGCATGCGTTATCTGTCCTCTGAAAGTATTTAAAACAGGATATACCTTTTAATCCGAAGTCTGAAGTTTTTGAACGTCTTGTAATAACCTCCTTTGGCCCTACAATTAACGTCGCCGTATTGCTCGCTCTGCTTCGTGCAACTTCCACTCGGCAATTCTACTGGTGACATGGAAATGGAAGTCAGGCGAATGCCAGGCAAAATAAACAGTTATATTTCAATCCACAATGGAAAATGTCTTGACGAGTAAATATTGTGACAAAAAATGGTATTAATTATGAGTTGTTTGCTTTCAAAATTTAATGATGGACGTGCAGGTTTGTTTTTAACGCATACTTCAGAGCTTTGTATCATTTTACAGCTACACACACTTTCCAATGTTATTAACAAAACCTTACAAATCGGATGTGTTGTCCATTTTCACATGGAGCAATGAACCATCTAGTAAGTATGACTTAAAAAAAAAAATGCATTTGGTTATAAGATTGCATCCTAAAGCATAATATGTTATACATTCCGCGATGGAGGTCTAGCAAGTGAAAGTTGCTCAATCACGCTATACATTGTCCAGTGTCAATGTTACAATATAGGCTTGCGACATGTTTACGGAATTTTCCTTAACATTTCAGAGTGAATGTTTACGACGAAATATGTGCGATTACAGCACAGATTTTTAGAAATTTTATCTGGAAAGTTATTATTCGTGAAGTGTTTGGTAAGTTGTGCTGCAATGTGCTCTAACGCGCAAACTAAGTGACAACTAGTCGTAGGCTAGCTGCTCGTGTTAAATGAAGCACTTTGGAAAGCCATGATTAGTTTTAGTCTTCTGCCTTATGTGTAAGCCGAGATTGCAGTGGTCCTAGAAATTGTTACTCTTGCGCCAATGAAATATTCCTGTCATATTGTTGAAAACAATGGCACATTTAAATTACGTCAGTACTTACTCTAATGCGTGCGAAACGAAAAAAAAAACAAGGCTTAAATTATGCCCAGCAATTTAACACAATATTTGTAACGACACATCGAGATAAGGTTTATTATATACTGTTCATGGTTAACAGAGAAATTTGGAAAAACCCAGCACAAGATCTACTTTTGGATCCTTCAAATCATTCAAAAAAATTAATAAACATTGGCATATAAAGTAACATTAAATTCAAAGAAAAAATGTAGCCAGTTTTAAAAGGGATGGCTTACAAAATAACATATAGAAAGGAAGTTAGTAAACAAAAAAAAAAAAAAAAAAAAAGACAAAAAAAAAAAAAAAAAAAAAAAAAAATCCGCCGTAGCATATATCNCGAGGTAGGGGTCGGGGGGCTAACTTTTACTTTCACCTAATTTAGTTAATTTTATCATATATCAATAAAAAAAAAAAAAACATAAAAATCATAAAAACTTATTAAAAAAAGAAAAAAAACATTTATATACACTTACATATGTATAAAATATTTTTTATTTTTTCAATTTTAAGTTAATTACCAATTATAACGCACCGACCTGTCAGTCTGTTGCAGGTTGGGAAGAAGACGACTTGGGAAAGAGGGGTCCTATTGGTACTGGGTTCAGAGACTGGTACTAGGGGCCCCTCCAACTCTAATTTAATTTTTAAAATATTATTGCTTTCTATGTGATACACTTTGAATCTATAAAACGTACCCCGATGGAGACCTGTATAGGACACATCGGGAGACTAGGGCTACTCACACAAAATACACTAATAGCACACTTGCAAACAACAAAACAACTGTTAGACAGACACCCACGACACAACATTCACTCCAGCCGGGGGGCTGGAGGGGAGATTCACTCCCCCGCCGAGAACACGTAAACGTAAAAAAATTTTAAATAGGCAACAAAAATTACTCGCCTAAATAAGGGCCCGGTGCCCAAAGCCCCACAGTACACAGCCCCTGCCGCCGACCCAATGATTTGAGAAAGTGTCAGGGTGCATTTGTTTTTTACAATCACCTAGTGAGTTATGGGAGCTTCGGCTTCCGGTATCACAACACTAAATGCCATCCGGTGGCGAATGAGGGTTCGGCGGCGGCACACTGTTCTCGCACCAGATCCAGCGCTCCTAGAATTACTCACAAAACCCAGATATAGATAACATTTTCACCCACACTTCCCCCGTGATCAATGTATTCTGCAACTATCAGGGAGAACTACCACTAGCTCAAACATTACATGATTTCTCTAATTCATCGCATGAGCATACAATCCGATGTCGGCGCCACCTAAACTTCCCTCCTCCCCTATCACGCAACAACTGTGCTTCACTTATCCACCCCTCTCCCATGATCACGCTGTACCGGTATCTTGCTGTCCCCGAATGGCCAATCAGTAAAGAGAGTAGCTCAAGCTGTCAGCACACAAGGCAGGGTCATCACACACTCCAAAGGCTTTCCCTGTTAACAGCAGATTCCAATGCGCAGTGAATGCCTGGTGCCAGTCCTCAAAACTGCCCCTACTTCCATGTTTCCCCTCCTGGAAGGGGCAGTTATCTTTCTCTTTTACCAAGGATCGGTAGATGCTATATATACCACCAAGATCTACAACACAAGCCCTAGCAAGACAATAAAATAATTACAAATTGTATTTTAAAAACATTTCTGGTCACACTGGCAAATGACAAATATTTCATATTAATATTGAATGAACTCATGTGGTAAAGTTCGTTTTCAGGGAGTTCCCTATCACTGCGCAGTATCATCATCGGAATACACAAACATCTTGTGATGTCTTGAGCACAGTAGCACTCTTAGGAATCGCGGCTAACTTAACGGGCCGAAAAGAAATTAGGTTATCGATGAGCGCCATTTTGAGTGTTGACGTATGCCGGGTCGTTTTCCATGTTGAACCGTGGAGCATACAACATTGTCGTCACCATCGTCGTCGGGGTTCACCGTAGCGAACAGTCCATCTGCGATGTAGATTTCTAGCACAGTGAAGTCATCAATAGGAAAGGTTGGAAACTGGTATAGGCGTGCGTATGCAAATAACAGAGTTATGGAACCAATCAGAGTAAAAGCGATGCGGTTTACAGCGCCTTTATAAGACAACAAGCGTCTGGCAAAGTTGCTAGATCGGTTGCTACAGCTACAATGGCAGGTTATCAAGATTTAAGTGAGTTTGAACGTGGTGTTATAGTCGGCGCACGAGAAATGGGATATAGCATCTCTGAGGTAGTGATAAAATTTGGATTTTCGCGTACGACTTTTCACGAGTGTACCGTGAATATCGGGAATCCGGTAAAACATCAAATCTTCAACATTGCTGCTGCCGGAAAAAGATCGTGAACGAATGGGACAAACAACGACTGACGAGAATCATTAAACGTGACAGACGTGCAACCCTTTCTCAAATTGGCGCAGATGTCAATGCTGAGACTTCAATAAGTGCCAGCGTGCGAACTATTCAACGGACCATCATTAATATGGGCTTTCGGAGCCGAAGGCCCACACATGTAACGTTTTTGACTGCACGACACAAATCTTTACGCCTTTCCTGGGCCCGCCAACAACGCCATTGGACTGTTGATGACTGGAAACTTGTTGCCTGGTCTGAGGAGTCTCGTTTCCAATTGTATCGGGCGGATGGACATGTACAGGTATGGAGACATCCCCATGAATCCATGGACCCTACTTGTCAACAGGGGAATGTTCAAGCTGGTGGAGGCTCTGTCATGGTATGGGGCGTGTGCAAATGGAGTGAAATGGGACCCCTGATACGTCTATATACGACTCTGATGGGTGACATATACATAATGTTACGAACTAGCTTTTATAAGCCAATTCGTACCTGCTCCCATTCATGTCCATTGTGCATTCCGACGGACGTGGACAATTCCAGCAGGACAATGCGACACCCCACACGTCGAGAGTTTCTACCGAATGACTCCAGGAATACTCTTCTTACTTTAGACACTTCAATTGGCCACCTAAATCATCAGACATGAACATTATTGAACATATCTGGGATGCCTTGCAACGTGCTGTTCAGAACATATTTCCACCGCCTCTCACTCCTATGGATTTGTGGACTGCCCTGCAGGGTTCATGGTGTGAATTGTCACCTGCATACCTTCATACATTGGCCGAGTCCATGCCACGTCGTCTTGCGGCACTTCTGCGTTCTCGCGGGGGCCCTACACGATATTAGGCAGGTGTACCAGTTTTTTGGCTCTTCAGTGTATATGGACGACACGTATATGCAAGATATATCTAATNGGCTCTTCAGTGTATATGGACGACACGTATATGCAAGATATATCTAATGTGGGCGACATATGTTGCATGAGACTAACTTGTCTCAACTAAAACTAGTCTGGCAATTGTTACGCTAGGGTATTGTGAAGAGAACCTGTCCCTATTCTACAATCTCTCGACATTCATTTGTCAAACTAATGTTGTGTGTTTTGTTCGTACGAATCTTTATGATATTGTTGTGGCTTGCTAGTTATTATAGCGATAATGGCATTGTAGCTGTATGCAATTTTCAACATACTGCCACCACGAGTCAAATGTCTTGTAGTGACAGGCATCCACTCCTAGATGTAGTTATCTTGATTGAGGCGAGCTGCTGCTAGCTCTTCCTCCCTGCGGTGTCTCCTGGCAGTCCCATCCTCTGGTTCCTCCGGTGACTCCAGTTGGCATGTGGCAAACTCTCCAGGCAGCATCAGTTCGCGGCCCTGCAGAACCGCTGCTGGAGTTTGACCCGTGGCGAGGTTCACCCGCCTCCTGATGGTGAATAGAGCTGCGGGTAGGTGGTCGGCCCAGCTGGTGTGGTCTTTACCCACTCGCAGACGCAGTTGTGTCTTGAGGTCCTGATTGGGCCTCTCTGTCGGGTTTGCCCTCGGGTGGTATATGGGGGTCGTGTGCTGCCTTACTCCCCAACGCGTACACAGTTCACGCCAGNTCGGCCCAGCTGGTGTGGTCTTTACCCACTCGCAGACGCAGTTGTGTCTTGAGGTCCTGATTGGGCCTCTCTGTCGGGTTTGCCCTCGGGTGGTATATGGGGGTCGTGTGCTGCCTTACTCCCCAACGCGTACACAGTTCACGCCAGTGTCTCCCAGTGAACTGGGTACCGTTGTCTGTGAGCAAGACCTGTGGGTACCCCCAGCGAGGAAAGAACTCAGTTTCCAGTGTTCTTGCAATGGTGCGTGCTCGTGCGCTGGAGATTAGGTAAGCTTCAGTCCACCTAGAGAACGAGTCGCTTACGACCAGGATAAACCTCTTTCCTGTGGAAGTGCGGGGTAGGGGCCCATGAGGTCCAGGTACACGGTCTCAAAGGGTTCCTTTGGCACCCTGGGTTGTTGTTGTGTCACCCCATCCGTCCGCCTGTTTTTGAAGACATTGCAGGGGACACACTTCCTCACATGCCTGCGCACATCTCTGCTGGCCCCCGCCAGTGAAAGTGCCTGGCCGTCTGGGTCGCCCCAGGGTGACCGGCAAAATAGTTGTCGTGCGCATGCTTTAGTGCTTGCTCTCGTACCCCTGCAGGTACATAGAGGCACCAGGCTGCATCGGGGTGATGCTGACGGGTCTCTAGGTGCGTGTCCCGGATTCGCCACCATTCCCCATCTCCATGTCCTATCGTAGTTACTCTGGCCTGTGTTTGTGGGCAGTGGCGCTGTGCGCTGATCACTAACGCCTTAAGCTCATCAAGCCTGGGTTCTTGGTCTGGTGTTGCTCCTATGGCATTGCAAATTGCCTGTCTGTTGTCGGTTGTTGTGGCAATGTTGACATTGGGGGGTAGCAAGTCGTCCCACTCGTCCCTGTCGATGGCTACCTCGGTGCCTGGTGTCCTGGACAGTTCGTCGGCCAGTTGGTCCTCTGCTCCGGGGACATAATGCACAACAAAGTCATACGATTGTAACAACAGTGCCCACCGGGCGAGTTTGCTTCTGGCTTCCTTCATGGAATGTAGCCAGAGTAGGCACCGGTTGTCTGTCCGCAGAGTGAAGCGCTGGTACTCTAAGTACGCTCTATACCGCTTCACCGCCCAAACTATGGCCAAACATTTCCGTTCATTCACATCATACCAACCCTCAGTCGGCCCAAACTTGGTGCTACTGTATTCTATGATTTGGCGCTCGTTGTTGTCTCCTAACTGAAATAGTACAGCACCTAGGCCCTTCTCACTGGCGTCCGTTTGCAGGTATAGGTGCCGACTGGGGTCATGACGAGCAAGAGTTGTGCACTGCCGGAATCTCCTCTTCAGTTCTTGGAAGCAGCTTTCGTGTTCGCTGTTCCACTGGAATTTACGGTTCGGGGACAGCATGTCTGTTAGGGGTGCCGTTATTGTTGCGAAGTCCCTAATATTTTCCCTCAGCCAGTTGACCAACCCGAAGAACTTCCTGAGCTGTTTGCGTGTTTTAGGAGCCTCATGCTGGTCGATGAGGGACAGCTGCTCCGGCGTTGGCCTATTGCTGTTTTCGTCCACTAGGTGCCCCAGGAACTGGATGCTGGGTTTCCCTATGTGGCACTTCCAGTTTGCACAGGTTAAGTTGTTAATCGCTAGGCGTTCCAGCACCAGCGACAGGTGCTTAATATGGTCTTCCCACTTCTCTGACCAAATCCTTACATCGTCCAGGTATGTGAGGGTAAACTCCCTACATACCCATCGAGCACTTGTACCATCATGGCTTGGAAAGTGGCAGGTGCACATTTTAATCCGAAGGGCATGGCACAGAATTGAAAACGTCGCCCATCAGGGACGGTGAACGCTGTCTTGTGGCGGTCTCCTGGCTTGATTGGGACCTGCCAGTAGCCGCTGCGCAAATCTAGGGACGTCATGACTTTTGCTTGTCCTAGCGTGTGTAACGCATCCTTCACACTGATGTATGGTGGTGGAGCGCTTTGCGTTACCATATTGAGGGGGCGAAAGTCCACGCAGAAACGCCACGTACCATCCTTCTTTGGTGCCAATGTGATGGCGCTGTTGTATTTGCTGCGTGTGGGTTCGATTACACCTTCGGCTAACATCTCGCTAATCTGCTCTTTGATGATAGCGCACTGGTGTGGTCGGTAGCTGCGAGGTCCTGCAAAAATTGGACGGTCGTGTTCTAATGGTATTGCATGTTCAGTAATAGTTGTTCGCCTTAGGGGATCTGCGTCCGCAAACACGTCCCGTCTTTCCTGAAGGATTTTCTGGACCGCCTCCCTGTATGTTTCAGGCACCTCGTGGTCCAGTTCATCCAACTGGACACATGGTGTGCAACTAGTGGTCCTTGGTTCCAGTGCGTAAATGGTGCGTCGTTCCTTTTTGCCAAAATGAATCCTGCGGGCCGCTGGCTCTACAATGGTATTCTGTTCTGTGAGCCAGGGGATACCAAGTATGACATTTTCCCGCAGGTCTGCCGACACTAGGGCTGTAGTGGTGGTTTCTACGTCGCGGATCCGGACAGTGATCGTCACTTCCCCGAAGGCTTGCCCTGTGTGTTGGTGTGTGGCTAGTTGTATGACTTGTTTTGCCGGCCTAATCGCTCCCTCATTTATGAATCCTGTTCTTACAAAATTGTGTGATGCTGCCGTGTCCACTAGTGCTACACACTGAATGTTATTCACTGTGACCGGTATCCGGATCATCCTGTGAGTGCCCCCGGTTATCTGTTGTAGAACAATTTGTTGTGGGGTGGGCCCGGTAATCATTCGATGTTGTCGTTCCCTTGTTTGTTGATGCTTTGGCCTGGGGTAGTGAGCGTCCGGCTCCCCTACCCCGTTAGTTAGTTTCCCGCTGTCGGTGGTCTGTCACTCCTCACACTCTGCTGCTTTCCCCTGTTTACATTGGGGCACTCGTTGTGCCAGTGGTACTGCTGGCCTGGACAGGACCGGCATGGGGAGGGGGGGCCTCCTTCCGAACTGCTCCTGTCTGTCCTTTTCCAGTTGACGCGTTTGGGTGAGTTGGTTTGAATGTGTCAACTTCTCGCTTCCCCTTGTCCCGCTGTTCGGTCTGGCTCGCCCCCCTCCTGCCGAATCCAGCTGAGGGCTGTGAATCCCCCTTCTACACACTGTTATTAGGGGGCCATGCTTGATGTGTTCCCTATCTCCCCTTACGGTGCACCTTTTCGATGTTGACCTGGTCTACCAAGGCCGCGGACCTCAGAAATTGTTCTATGCTATTGTGAATGGATGGTGCTAAACTCAATTTGAACTCTGGTTTCACTGTCGAAACTACTATCTCCAAAATATCTGAGTCTTTGAGGTTAGGATAGAAGTGTCTTATTGTGTTAACCTTTCGTGTAGTAAATACGGTTAGGGTTTCCCACTCCCCTTGTGTTTCTAGTACTGCCCTGCTCTGAGCTTGCAGTGTTCCATAAGTCGACCCAAAATGTCTGATGAATGCAGACTGAAAATCTGCCCATTGCAGGCCGTAACGGTTGGTGGTTTTCCACCACACACGTGCCTCTCCCGATAACTGCGCACCTACACAACTGGGCCACTCAACTTTGTTGACACTGTACCTTGTACGTCGTCCTGTGACGTCTCTCAGGAACGTGTGCAGGTCCTCCTCGTTGTCTCCAGCAAATGTGGGCAGGGACTGGAAGCGGGCTGGCTTTGTGCCCGTCTCCATGGTAGGTGCCATCACTGCTGTTGTCGTGGCCTCTTGGTGCTGCAGAGGCCACCCGAAGCCTGATGTGGTGGGTGGCACCAATGGGTTTCCCCATGGTGCTGCATCTCCCTCGATGCCAGTTGAGTACCCCCTTGGGCTTGGTTGTCGGTTGCCTTGTTCACTCCCGTCAACGGAGGGACACGATGCCGTAGTCCACGGTGCGTCTGCAGACGGCTCACCCCCGCAATGTCCCGAGGGGTGATGGAAGATGTCCCGTTTGGTGGTGTGTTCAGTCCGCGCACACTCGTCGCAACGAAGTTTTCCAGTGATGTCCATGGTCGCGCACTCGGTCCTCGTCAGGTACACGGCATGGTGCATCTGATTACAGTTTATACACGTTATCGTCCCTTAACCAATTCCCGCACAGGTGATTTGTTTTGCGCATCTCCTGTTACGAAAAATGTCTGATATTGCACTTTCTACACTACGTCTGTTTGTTCCCGATTGAAACACTGCGTGTGGCCATCTGTGTTCGCACTGGCATGCGTGGCTGTCTATGTTTAAGTTTTGGGTAATATGTGGTCGCGCACAATCTACACATAACACTGTTTGTTTTCCATTAGATGTGTAGCTTATAGCTTTATCTAGTAATTTCCTGTTGTTGGTTGCGATGTCTTGCGCCAGTCGTTGCGCGTTCGCCACTTCTTTGCACCGACAGTTATTTGTTACAAATGGGTTCGTTTCGTTTGATTTGCGCAAGCACCTAAAACATAAGGTTTGAAATTTTCCATTACTTGAAGCCCAGTTTGGTTTCCTGGCATTCGGCCTTATTTCGCTCCCGTTGGATGTCGTGGAAAACATGGCGGCTTTTCTTTATTACGTGTCGCGCTGAAATCACTCTCTACTGCATTCGATAATCGAACTCGTTTGTGCTACGCGAGGTTCGATTGGCGGCCAATAGACATCCTTCACATGTTTTGTTTCACAAAATTACTTTTCCCTATTTTATATTACAAGGTTACATTATTATTTAATTTTGCCGTTCAGAATTCTAGAACACGTTAGTTATCCCGTTTTCTTAATGTTTCGTGTTACTTTAACAAAATTTTCCACCCTGAAGAAAAAAGAAATACTCATAAATGTAGTTTATAGTTTTGTTAACAAGTTCACACTGTATTATCTTCAATAATCACAGTTCGCACCGAGCTCTTGTGCTGGGAGGACTACCCTCCCAAAGGCCTAGCTTGCGACCGGAGCCTTAGGTGAATAGGCGAGTCTAACCCAGAGACTCGGCAACGAGAGGAAGGACTTCTCACGCCTGTGTCAAGGGATGGCGAAGTGCCAATCCAAGCCGAAACAAACAGGTACAGACGCAGAAAAAACTGCTTAGTAGACAAATGTATGGAGTTTAGTGTACAAACACCGCAAAGAAGTGCTGCGCTCACCGACACCGGGAACAAAGTGCCTTCAACACAAACACCAACAGAAGGCGGCGGAATAGAGGTCTTCACCAGCCCGCAGACGAGTGCAGGAGGGGCCAGCCAGGTCCTGCCTGAAGTGGGCAAGGCCTCGACCAGCCATGTGGTCGCTGATGGCGGAGGCGGGTCAGGCGGACGAGTGTCTCGTCCACAAACACGAACACCGACACAGGAGAGTGTTCTACTTCTCAGAGGGGCTCTGATGAGGAGGAGTTCACTACCGTACACAGAAAAAAAAAAGAGCTTATAAAAAAAGAGTCGACTTATCAGCAGAGGGAAAAGAGCTGCTGATAAAAAAAAGGTTTGAAGTCCTGGAAGAGGAAAACCGTAAGGCAGAAAAAGAGTTAGCTTCACAACAAACCAAACAAACATACCGGCCAGTGCCGATTATAATACCTGACAGCAGGACACTGAAGAACGTGGCCGCGCTGCTCAGTAATGGAAATATCCAGTTCAAAAACACACTCACGAGGAGGCGTGAGCTCAAACTCACTTTTGACACGCGTGCAGATTATGAGAAGGCGCGAGTTATATTAAAGAACCACACACATTACACCCACGCGCACCCGGAGGAGAAACCACAAAAGTTCATTATAAAGGGCCTACCCTCCGAAGGAGTATGTCAACAAACACTAACAGAGGACATACTCAAATGCGGGTTCAATATAATAGACCTCCGAAATTTCACTAGGAAAGCCCGGGACCACACAGCTGAGGACCCCCATTACCTACCAACAGGCACTTGGTCTGTAACGATACAACACAGTAACAAAAACTTCCACAGAATTAGGCGGCTCTTTTGGACAGCGGTCCGAATAGAGTCCTATAAACCGCGGCCGCAAGACGTGCCAAATTGCCGTAACTGCTGCCAGTGGGGCCACTCGGCCAAACACTGCAGAATGCACTCAGTGTGCCAGAACTGTGCGGGCCCGCACGCAGTTGCGGTGTGTCCCAAAAACGCATTAAGTGACGAAGTAAAGACCATTACTCCGCTGAAATGCGCAAACTGCAAAGAGGAGGGTCATCACGCTGCGGACAAATCTTGTAAGATCTTCAAAAGAATCGTGCAGGCACGCATTGACAATCTAA
>NQII01011140.1:0-46695 GCA_002778355.1 Clitarchus hookeri
TGAGAAGTAAAGATAGTATCTGCGTATGTACATATTGATGCGCCTAAAATTACATTGCAATATGTATATGTATGTGTGTGTGATAAAACTGTTGCTAATATGCATTTGCTGAAAATAGCAAGAGTTAATTTTATCACATAATTATTCAGTGGAGACTAATAATCATAAATTCAGTTTCACAGAAAATCTTGAAATTTTTCAATATAGAATTTAATATTACTGTAGTTATTTTCAACAAATATTAAACACTATTTTTAACTAACAAAAGTTCTTATCCTTGGCGGAAAACAAATGAACCGCAAAATTCTAAAAAATAAGTTACAAATTTCTTTTAGCCTACTTTTCGTTGAAAAGGGAGGTTTCTTCTTCCTGTCTACATGTTTGTCTGTGACGTTTGCCAGTATACCTCACACCCCTCCTTGAGAATTTGCGATTCCATGCACTGATTTACAGCAAACTTACTACTCGCACACACAATTGTAGACGTTCAGGACTAGAATCGAAGTTATCACTGTGTGAGGCGATACATTTATAGTACACAGTAATGACANTTTTGGTGAATTTGTGCTGATTCTGGTTGTTTTATCTCTTATACATAAAATATTTGTTTATATTTCAAATGTATTGTTACGAAACTTAATAATATATTTTCTTTTATTTGTGCATTGTTTCATAATTGTTTAAAATATTGTCTTAATATACACAACTATTTAGACTTAATTAAAACAGTTTAGATATTACATGCAACCAAAAATGTGTTTTTTTAAAGACTTTCCACAAATTAATTTACAATTTTATTTTTCTGACATTGGTTAATGTTCTTTTGCACACATCAGAAATGGTTTAATAAGCTAAGAAACCATTAGTTCTGAATTTAAGGTGGTTTGTGGGAAAAGGCTGATCATTATTCCCTGAACTGACAAAATAAACTACATATTTACGCTCACAATGAAAACAATTTTTGAAACTTCTGAAATCTTGGCATTTCAGTAACTCTGCACATGCTTATCGTGACAAAGAACATAACTACATAATCACATTTTATGATTACACATACTATAAAAATTACGAACATTACAATAACTTCTGCCACAAAAAAAATTACCAAAAATGTACACAAATTTTTACCTAAGCAGCTGCTTGTTCATAGCTAAAGTTCATTGATATGTTCTGATGAAAGACAGGAACGCGTGTCCTTCACAATGTTTCTTGCACAGCTGAAAACTCACTCTGATGGCTCACTAGTTCCAGTCAAGCAGTGGTAAAGTGATCATTTTGAAAGCCCTGCTAAGTTTCCCCTTTCAGCCCGTTGGTTGCGTATCTTTCAGCATATCAAAATAAACACTGATATGTGACTTTCAGCTGGTGTTTACGTCAGCTGGTTCGTTTGTCCGCTGCATACTCATTAAATAAAATAAAAAAATCTATATATATATGTGTGTATATGTATATATATATATATAATTTCGTCAGATATTGGTTTGTGAATAGACCTATTGGCTGATGTTCACGATTCTTTTTATGTTTAGACATAAATTAATACCTTCAACTGTGGCCAATCCTTCCGAGGTCATAAGAAAATATATTTGGTTTAGGTTGTCAACAGAATAGCAGAAATGTTTAATATGATTATTTTTTCCCGTTATAAAAACAACACCAAGACGTTTCGAACGTTCGCCCTTAAAAAGTGCGAATAGCTGAAATGCTCGCCCATTATACAAAGGCACGCTTTTAGATAATGCGGCGTTTTTACTGTTTCAAACATGACGTGCCTTAACAATTGTTAAATGACTAAGAATTATTTTAACATCTACGAGTAGAATAATATTGCATTACTATTACATTATGAGTAACGATGACAGTTCTCTTGAAACTCAATGGCTAAACAAAATTGATCCAAATCTTTACAGCATACTTCCACGATAATATTTGTCACTCGATGAAAGTTTCGTGAAAATTCGTCCAGCCACGCAGTTTTTAAAGTACATAACACTAATGTATCGTAAGGCCTACTACTTTGCTTACGAAAAAAATTACTTTTCGTTTATAAAATTTAAATGCCTACACTGATATGAACGAAACTTCACCAGAATACTAATACTTTAATACCTAGCCGGTGACAATATATTTCATGAAATAGCATCCACACATTTAATGCAGAATCTAAATTTCCCCCAAAATACTTAGAAGGTTAGTCGTGCGGATGCTAGTACTTACTGTTTGATGTATCGACTCATACAGATTAAATCGTTTGGACAGACCTTATAACATTGTTTTAGTGTATTCCTAACTCTCGAGCAATGTTTCACATGCAGTATAAAATATTTTCATAGCGATATTGTTTCAAAACGAGTGACATACGTGCCGATGTATAGCCTGTAAATTGTGAATCGCGTAAATACTAAATAACGCTCACACATTTATAAAAGCTTTCAGAATTGCAACACATCGCAAATATAACAAAATACTCGTCAGAAGTTTCTTCAAGTTTATTCGAGGTTTAAAATGTTTACAGACTTCAATTTCATGAAGCAGCACATTTTCCAGGTCGGCATATTATGTGAGATTTCAAGAATTTCAGGGACAAAAAACTATGTTTGAACACAGCAGAAAGAAATTACAAGCAATGCCACTTCACTCAGAACATGTATAAAAATGTTTTATTTATTACGTTAATTAGTATTTTATTTCAGGAGATACAAACTGACACGTTGGTTGGTCGTGAACCGCTATTTGTTTACACACGAGCGCGGACCGAAAAAGAAAACAATGAACCAGCTAACTTAAACGTTGCGTAAGCCAGGCGATAATGTAGGTAAAAGAGTTACAATCATGCCATATTTTATTCATATTTGCATACAACAAAAATAGACTGAATTGCAGGTGACAAATTTTTTTTAACTTTACTAGATAATATCAAGAATGACGATAATATGGGAAATGCCTATAATATTGTAAATTAATATAATATTGAAAATATAGATAATACTGAAAACAGTACCGATAATTTTGATAATACCGAAAACTTCGATAATACTGTAAACTTAGATACTATCAAAATATCGATATACCGATATATTTTAAAAGTTACATATCGATCGATATGTTATTTTTTCAAAGTTACATATCGATCGATATGTTATTTTTCATTTCGATAATCATCGATATATCGAACAACCCTAGTCCACACCCGTTGCAGTTCTCCAGTGTCGAGCCAACACTGTGGATGAGGCTGTCCGTTACACTGCGTGGTTCAGTACCCTCTCGTCGCTGCGTACGACCTTCTTCTATCCACTGGTTCCACACACGCATCACTAGCGTAACAGCATACATTGTATGAGCCGAAATTTCACGGTATGACAAACCCATTTCCCGGACATTTCACTCACATGCTGATATGGCGCCCTTTCACGTCGACGAGGCATACTGGCACTTGCTTACACTTTTTTGACGGCTCTTCACTTGCTGAGCTTGGCGTACCTCTAGCCTTGCTGGTCACACAAGAGAGGGCGCTGCTGGGCCTACGTATACGCCATCTCTCTGCAGTCGTTATCACTTATTGCTGGTACACTGTTCTACACACCCTCCGAGTTTGGATTCCTCCGGGCCTTTCTGGGTATAGCATTTTTCACAAACAGTTGTTATGTAATTATAAATACACATATTTCATTTAAATAGCTGAAATAAGCAATAATTAAAATGTTCTTGTAATGCACATAACATAAACTTTCAAGATCCTTAACAACCAAAAATAAATCGTACACAAAACTAAATTGCACTGCGGCATCAAACGTAGCGACCATTCGGAAGAAATTTGACATTTCGTTTATTCCTCTCTGTTTGCTCGTATGTCACTTCCATCCAAACATTCGCCAGT
The DNA here is from genome assembly GCA_002778355.1 of Clitarchus hookeri. Classification (NCBI taxonomy): domain Eukaryota; kingdom Metazoa; phylum Arthropoda; class Insecta; order Phasmatodea; family Phasmatidae; genus Clitarchus; species Clitarchus hookeri. The sequence goes on from NQII01011140.1 coordinate 3,878, forward strand.
GTACGTCCTCGTCTTCACTTGCCATTGTTTTCGATTTGATTTTCTTGTTCCATTTGTTTTTGGAACATTTCGTTTCAGTTTGGTTTTCCCTTCGTTATTTGTGTTTCTTGATGGGAATTTTGGTGAATAATTTGCTTTTGCAATTGAGAGGCCTTTGCATATACAGTGGCTCAAAAAAGTATTCATCTGGCTAGACATGTAACATTATTGTACATACTATATGCAAAACAAAGAACCACTGTCAATATGGGTTGTTCAAAGGTTGTTTTATTAAGTGTTTATTCTATATTAATATTAGCATTTGCTAACGTTCTGTTGTTTACAATCAGAGCTCAAACTTTATAAGGCATGTCCACTTCGACGTCAAAAAAGTATTCGTCTAGGCAACATATTGCCATGACTCACAGTCAGCAAGGTGCCTTTTATGTGATGCGTGTGGGAAGAAGACAGCTTGTTTTCATCAGTGAAACATTTTGTGCCAGTTTTGACCTGAAATGGGACGAAAAACAAGGGAAATAACTGAAGAAGAAAGGCAAATCCCAACAAGGATATTCCAAAAGCGAAAATCCTTCAAAGGTATAGCGGTAATTATAAACACACCCATCAGTACATTTAGGAACATCTACAGATTTAATGAAAATAGAATGTATCACAACATAGCAAGAAATGGTCTCTTGTTTAGTCTAATGCAAAGATAACGACGTAACATAGTCAGGTAAGCTAAAGTAAACCCGAAACTGAGTGCTCCGAAGATTACAGCTGATGTTGAACGGGAATTAGGAAAGCACGTCACAGCACAATCGATATGAAATGCGCTTCATGAAAATGGATATAATGGCTGAATAGCCAAAGGAAAAACCTGTATTAGCCAGACGAACAGGCAAAAGTGACTTTCTCATGCAAGGGAAATGAAAAACTATAGCTATAATTACTGGAGGAAAGTCATATTTACCATGAAATTAAATTCAACCTTTTCAAGTCCGATGGCGAGTAATAGTGTAGCGGAGAACAAACTGTGAAGTAGGCCCAAAAAATTCTCACAGTTGCAACGAAATATTGTATTGTATTCCATATTTTTTCGGGTTTGTATGAGTGCTAGTGGTGTATGCGAGTTGTTTCATCGAAGGTACTGCTGCAAGATGCCAGAGGGGCGTATCTGAGTTCGTAAGAGATGGAGGTCTTAATAAAAATAAAAGAAATAAATTTGGTTTTAAATTTATTCACACAGTTATTATTTACAGCAATAAATTATCTATCTCCTCTATTACTCTTTTAATTTCTAAGGGAGGTCAATATTTAGTGTATATTGACACTGTAATTAACGCCCTTCTTAATGTATCTATTTGGATATGGTTAATTAACTCATCATCATTAACACATGTCCAGTCTGTTTGTTGCCATAATTTGTAATGTATTTGACTCACGCATCCAGTCCAATAGTCCAGCCGCCAGTCGTACTCTTCACTGTTCTGATGCTCGAAGTCGCAGATTTTCCTCCTGCTGGTCACTTCCGGTGCTACTCATTTATCTCCTCGCTCGTCGTCTCTCGCTTAACGTCGCACGACCGCCCAGACTCCCGACGCTCATAAACTCTCCACTCCATTCCACTGCTTGCTCGGAGGCCTGACGCGCTTTTATAGTCGCTGGCCTTGACCTGGAAGTTTCGCCGCACCTCGAGTCACGCTGAGAGAAACTAGGGCAGTAAACCACTACAAAATTCTTTAGACAAACCTGGAAATTCAATCAGCTGATGGTCAGGAGCGCAAGCTGCAGAAGATTTATCGCAGCATCATGCACGCGTGGCGGCAAGCCTGTGTAACCTGATCTTTGTGTTCGCCGCCTGCTCTGGGTTGTAGGCTGTTCACGGTAAAGTGAGCACTTTTGATGCCCTAGTTACTTTTTCCTTTCAGCCATTTTTTAAATCCTTTAACCACCTTTTTAAATAAACATTGCCATGTAATAAAGAAAGTATATTCCACCGCACTTTACCGTGAATAGCCTACACACGCGTAGCAGTACCATGGACCACAAACTCTACATTAACATTCTGAAGTCTCTGGTTGATATACATGTCACACTGGATGGCATTATTAGAAGAATGGAAAATTATACCAGCAGAAACAACCGAAAACTCAGTAAAATCAATCCCACGATGTTTACGAATGTTACAGGAAATCATAAAGAAGAAAGGATGGCCCACCAGCTATTATAGTTTAAAAAGACGACCCCTAAAAATGTCNACAGGAAATCATAAAGAAGAAAGGATGGCCCACCAGCTATTATAGTTTAAAAAGACGACCCCTAAAAATGTCTTTGCGTTTTCCAGACGAATACTTGATTGGGGTGAAATGATGCGTGTACTTCATTTCTGTTCATTTAAATATTACTGTTCCTACAGGAGAAAAATTTAGTTACGGTACGTATGTTTTGTATCTATGTCACAGTAAATAATGTTGTGTTAATTTACCCACCATACTTTGCCCTCATCTGTCACATATATATCCGTAAACATGAAGTCTGTGGGAAGATTAATACTTTTTTGAGCCATTGTAGTTTAAAAATGTATGGACTTGAATTTAAGATAGCAGTCTTACCCTCATTTGTTTTAATCCTAGGCTTTTTTCCATAGTCATTTGTGTCCTTCAGACCTGCTTGTGGAATTGGTAAAATATTTAGTGCTGTGGCGTGAGTTGCATCTTTGGTTCTAGCTGTGTCCTACATTAGATGAGACTTCCTTGTGGTGGAGTGGAGCAGAGAAGATCGTTTTCGCGTCTTAGTTTCAGATCCAGAGTAATTAAGTTTGCATTTGACTAGTTGTTTAATATTTTTGTGCGCATGACCGCGTCTTCAACTTCGTCGGAAACGAAGCCACCAAGGTCTTTTGCTTTTACCTAAAAAAATTGTGATACTTTTTAGTTTTAAACAGTAGACTTTTGTCGAGATTGTGGTCAAAGGTAAAGGTCACATTACATCATCCAAGGTCAGGTTAAGTTCAAGGTCGCATGGTGTCATCCAAAGTGTAGGTCATGGTTCCTGCTGTTGTGAGTGAGGCAAATGGATTTTCTCAGTGTTCCCATGACTGTTTTATAGGTTTTTAAGATCAAGGTCATGGTTGCTTGTTGAGATGGTTCCTGCTGTTGTGAGCAGCTAGGCAAGTGGATTTTCTCAGTGTGTTCCTGTGATTGTTTTAGAAACAAAATATAGGTTGGTTTTCCCTTTATCCCTAGCATAGATGTCCGAAATGGTGGTAAAATATCAAGGTAAGGTCGTAAGATATCACGGTCCCTGCTATTGCGAGTGGGGGCAAATGGGTTTTCTCAGAGTGTTCGCATGTTTTTATTCATCCTTAAAAATATGTACATGTATATAGTATTTAAAATGAAATAACTTTTTTTACCTTGACTTGCATAACTGAATTCCTCTCGTAAAGGGAGGTGCATGGAGTGACTCGGCTGGTCTGCCACCCTGGAGTCTGATTCGACTCTCAACTAGTGTGTGTTTCATCACTTAGACTCTATGAGACCTGCAAGGTGCCTACACCTTCGGTCGACCACCTGGCTTCCTTTCAGNGTGTGTTTCATCACTTAGACTCTATGAGACCTGCAAGGTGCCTACACCTTCGGTCGACCACCTGGCTTCCTTTCAGATTCTCGAGATGTTAGTTGATCACACAATGTCGGACAGGGTGGGCGCGTTCCACCACTAGTGATGCAGGTTGTGAGTGTTGGCTGTAATCTGAATTTGCCTGTTTCATTCCGATCGGTTCGTAAGGAAATAGTTTGCTATTCTGTTGTACTGACCAGGACGGTCTGGTCTTGTCTAGCATCATCTAAAGCAACGCACAGCACCTGAAACTTGTGCAATGTGCACTGGTTGGTAAGTTCTTATAACTAGTTTCCTTTACATACATTTTATTTTTTATATCTGTTTGCATCGGTATGTAGCAGTGTCGACCTTGTCGCTCTACCTGTTTCTCGAGTCTGTCATAGTATTTTATTTTAGTCTAATGTGACGTACGTTGCGCGATGCTCGCACAATATGCGTTGGTAGGTAGTGGGATTCGTGTGCCTCTGTACTGTAGCGTAGCTCGATCGAAGTGTGTACATGGGGGAAATCGTTTGCTATTCTGCTGTACTAACCAAGGCTACCACATCAGTTTTCAGACGCATGGCCTTGTCTAGCAACGACTGATGCGATGTACAGTGCTCGTCGCTTGTGCAATGCATGTTAGTTGATGTTTATAACTATTATTTTTTTTTTATGTGTGCTGGCATCTCTGCTTCGCGATGGTAATTTTTTTGGTCCAACATAATGTACAGCGTTCATTGCTCGCGCAATATGCATCGGTTGGTAGGTGTATATATATGTATATATAAATTCAAAGGAAAATAGTTATAATCATCAATATGTAACAGTCTCATCATCGCTTGGAGGATCACTGGTTTAAATGCATAATATTTAGTTGCACGCAAAGGAACACAGCATTTACAAGTCGTGTAATGCATGTTCAAAATATCACCGCTGGTAAATGTGTACTGCATTTGTCATATTTTAGAATTTATTTTTAGGTTGGTCCTTTTGAACACAAGCTGTTTTTTTCCCGTTGATGGGCATTCCAGATTTTTACCCAAGTTCTCGTCACAATAACAACACTGATAACGCTATTACGGACTGTGGAATTTATCAGTTTTTTTTTATAGTAGAGGTTTGATACGACATCGTGCTAGCAGCGCATTTGTGTCTATGTTGAATCTTTATTATGTGACTTTATTNTATATATATGTATATATAAATTCAAAGGAAAATAGTTATAATCATCAATATGTAACAGTCTCATCATCGCTTGGAGGATCACTGGTTTAAATGCATAATATTTAGTTGCACGCAAAGGAACACAGCATTTACAAGTCGTGTAATGCATGTTCAAAATATCACCGCTGGTAAATGTGTACTGCATTTGTCATATTTTAGAATTTATTTTTAGGTTGGTCCTTTTGAACACAAGCTGTTTTTTTCCCGTTGATGGGCATTCCAGATTTTTACCCAAGTTCTCGTCACAATAACAACACTGATAACGCTATTACGGACTGTGGAATTTATCAGTTTTTTTTTATAGTAGAGGTTTGATACGACATCGTGCTAGCAGCGCATTTGTGTCTATGTTGAATCTTTATTATGTGACTTTATTTTTTCATATATGGGGTGGTTTTATATGTATGTTGCACAATGTTCCCCCAACCCACGTGTTAGGCTGACGCTGTTTATTGCTATTAGAACCGTCGAGCTGCAGCCCTCATTGGCAGTTTCATCGAAACCTCGTGCGCCTGGCATTTTTTGAGCTACTTGCACCGAGTACAGCATGCATGAGTGGGTGTTCTGCATGCTGCATGTCGGATTTCCTTCATGTGTATCGACACCAGTGCTCCTAGCGTCCACCATCGGTAATGCAAACGATGTTGGCATCCCCTGGCAGGTGACAGGAGTAACGAAGATGGCTGAAGACCACAGCGACCGTAGCAGTCGATGATCGTGCACTCTAGAGGTCGACTGGAGAAACAAAGATGGCCAGAGCATCTGTGTGTATTGCTCAAGCAGCCGTCGGTAGGGTCCTAAGTTCGAGACTTGACACTATACAAAAATATTAATTATCTTTCAGACTTAGACAAGATGTGGTAATTTTTTTCCTAGTGATGGAGGTGAACCCTAATATTAGCGTGGGTTAAGATAAATTAATAACATAGAAACAATTCGTTTACTTTATCTTTATTTTACAGACTTGATATAATAAGAATACACAATAATATTTGATACACGCTCAACTAATTTTTTATTCGAGCAAAACATTTATGGTGACTTTTTGCAGAACAACTCTTGCTTTGAGTAAACAAGACACTTATTCGCATATACCGCACATCAGTCATCACATGGGTAAGTCTTGTAAACGATGGAAAATTGACAGTTATTATCTTCATTACATTCGGCATTGATGCAGTTAGCGAATGTGTTGCCAAAATACTTGCACTCGCTTCCCGATGAAGGACAAACATAGCATTTGCATTTCTTGTAAAGCCTATACAAGTTATCACTGTAGGTAATCACAACATCGCAGTTACCATAGTGGAATGCCTTGTATGCTGGGCTGAACATGCAATGGCAACTTTCATGTCGGCATGCATTACAACTTGTACTAAAGTATTTCCACAATAGTAACACTGATACCGGAACTTTTGTAGCGATTCTTCAGGGCTCCTTGCTGTTGATGCCGATGGTGTGTCTTCAACCATTGATTCCTACTTCATTGTAGCAGAGTACACGACCGTAGTAGATTAATGTAGTCGTAATGTTCTGCTTTCCACCACCGTGCTCGTCGACGAAATGATATCAGTTTTTACATGATGCTCGCTTGTATACTGTTCACACTGCATGCTAGTTTGCGTTGCCCGTCTCGTGCTGCCTCAGTATATGACTGCTGGCTGTGTAGACGTCAGCATGGTTGATGGTCTGAAATATGTTAGTCGATTGCTGTCTAGCCTGTGAAGTTGACAATTTGGCCTCTCAACTTCTTTACACTCGTTCATTTTTAGTGTTAAGAGGTGCTTTCTTTTCTTCTTCTGCTGCACGCTCCCGATGTGTCTTACACGAGCTCCTGGGATGTGGTGTGTCTGTAACGGTAGCACTATCTTGAGAACACTGTAGGTATGGGATACAGCCAAGAATCTCTTCGTCCTGTTGCAGGTAAAAAGATTGGTGTTTGTAGATGGATTTTATTTCGTGTCATGCATATGCGAGAAGGAATTATTTAGGCAGGTATGCAAGCTCGGTATATTTGTCGAGAGCTGCAAGTGATTTAATCTTTCCATATGCCACGATAGCTGATAAAATTTTCTGACCACTACAACAGCATCCCATCATTTTCACTGTCCTCTCGACGAAAGAAAGAAGTTCTGAGCTATGTGTGGTGGTACAAACTGCTTTTTATAGACCTAAAAGTGAGTAGGGTGGACAGTCTCTACCAACACCAGTTCATTCGAAGCCATATTTTAAAGAGACATGCTAATATTTACAGTTTGATGTATTCAAACGAAAACAGTTGTTACCTTGTACTGTATAACAAAATTCCTCTCGTAAAGGGAAGTGCTTGTGTGACTCGGCTGGTCTGCCACCCTGGTGCCGGACCCGACTCTCTCTTGGCTAGTGTACTGTGCCATCCGTTCGACCTGTCGAGTGGCCTGCACGGTGTCCGTGCTGCCATTCGACGGCCTGGAACCTTACAGATTATCACAATGTTGCTGATCGTGCGACGTCGGCCGGGTCTAATGCGCTCTGCTGCTAGTGTTGTGAGTGTTGGCTGTACTCTGAATGCGATGGTTACGTTTCATTCGGTTCGTAAGGAAGTCGTTTGCTATTCTGTTGCACTGACCAGGATGGTTTGGTCTTGTCTAGGATCGTTTAACTCGCAGTGTACGGCACCCGATTGGTAAGTGCTTCAACTATTTTTCATTTTAATTTTGTTTTTATATCTGTTTGCATCAGTGTGTAGCTGTGTTGACCTTATCGCACCTGTGCTTCTCGGCTTCACAAAAGTATTTTTTTTTCGACTAACATGATTTACAGCGCTTGATGCTCGCGCAATATACATGGGTTGTGAAATGCTTATAACTATTTGCTTTTATAGTCTGTTTGTATCAGCGCATAGCAGTGACGTTTTTCTTGTATGAATCATGTTTTAAAATGTATGTTGTTTTGTGTCAAGCAAAGGAACACAGCCTTTTACAAATCGCGTATTGTGTTTCGCACTTGATGAATTCTAGTTTTTACTAAACTTCTTGACATAATAGCAACACTAATATCACTATAATGGACTGTGGCTCTATTGGGTAGTTTTTATATACTGTGACTTGTTATGACATCAGGCTCATGGTGTACTTTCATATATGTAGCCCTTTATTATTTGTTATGTTACTGATTTTTCATGTACAGGATGGTGTCATATCTTTTACACTTGGTTTCCCCGACCCTTACGTTAGGCTGACAGTGTTTATTTATATTAACACATACATGTTTTAGTGTAGCCTGCGACTACGTATATCTTGTTATCAGTACAACTGTAAACCGCTTAATTTTTCAGTATATGACTGGCTGTTGAGGGTTACCAAGGCTAACAATGACTCGGACCGCCGACCCTTGTCTTGGACCGATACTGTTTTTTTATATTACTATATATGTATTTTACTTTACCCACGACTATGTACATAATGCACTAAGTGCATTTGTATATATCTTGATATTTGGGCATATAGTTGTTTGTTGTATGTTACCCATGCCATCATTTATTTATGTATATATTGTCACATATATATACACACACAACGTGGACGGTGGTGGACGAAGATAGGCTAGCTGTCGCTGAGGGGGATTCCTGTTGGTAGACACCTGCGGTAGCAGACGACAAGGGCGATAGTGGGCGATTGTCGAGTGTGTGCAGGTCGATTCGTATGTTTGCTATTTCAGACCCTATACTCCTACTTGCAACGGTAACTTTGCGATGCACTTTTATACATATTTACTTTTATTTTTTCTTTACTTGTGTTTATGGCTGTTACATGTTCCCGAACTTCAAAGGTTTGGAAATGCTGACCAACTATGCTTGTAACAGGGTCTAAGGCCTACTTGTCCTTATCTCTTTGATTGCAGCTGGAAGTGATTACTGATATGAATTTGGTGATTGTAGCTTTGGAGGGTGGGAAATGTCGGACAACTATGCTTAATGAAGAACTAAGGTGTACTTGACCCTACATTCCTTTTCTTCATCGAAAGTTATGTTTATGTTATGAATTTGGTGACTATAGTCATGGTGGGTGGTAATTTGTAGCCAACTATGCTTATACGAGGGCTTAGGGCGTACTTAACACAACCATCCTGTTCGTTGTTGGTGGCGATATCTTATGTAATAAATTTGACGACTATAGCTTGGTGAATGGGAAATGTCGGTCGACTATGTTTATAAGATGCCTTAAAATTTACTTGACCCCACCACCCTGTTCTTCATCAGAGGTGATGTTTATGATATGAATTTGCTGCATATAGCTTCGATGGGTGGGAAATTGTGGGCAACTAGTATTATAAGTGGGCTTAGGATTTACTTGACCCTGTAGCCCTGTTCATCGTCGGGAGCGACGACTATGTTATGAATTTGGTGACTATAGCTTAAACGGTTCGGAAATTACAGCCAACTATGCTTGTAGGTGGGCCTAGGATGTACTTGGCGCTCGCACAGTGCGACTCTAGACTAGCGCGCGTGGGCAGGCAGGCCTCGCTCCGTGTCTCGCAGGTAGAAAGGCAGAGCATGAGACTCGTCCCTTCCAGGTCATCAGGTGAAAGGAGCCTAGAAGGAATATGAGAAAAACCCCCGAGGGATAGAGCATGGGAGATGGGAGATACCAGGAGGAGCCTGAGAAACCCCCCACATGGAATGCAAGAGCATGAGAAAATAAAGGAGATCGGGAGTACTCTGAGAAAATCCCTCACTCGGAATGCAAGATTTGAAGTCACTGTAGAGCAGTAATCTAACAAAAGACGGGCAACTAGTTTGATGTATTGTTTTGTGTGGTTCTCTTAAAAAATGTATCTGGCATACACTAAAAAAGCTGTGTAATTATACACAGAATGTGTGTGGCAGCAGTGTTTCCACCAACATCCGTGTAATTTTACGTCAATTCATTTTTTCTTTACTTTTGTGTAAGTAAACTAGTCACGTCACTGGCTGGTATTAATACACGCTCTTGTGTCAAGTAACACGCACTGCTAGAAAGAAAACACATTTTAAATGTTTGTATAATTTAAATTATGACAAGAGCAAATTTTCAGGGGTTTTTTTTTCTTTTTTTTTTTTTCGAAATGTGCACGCGCGATTAGGCGATATACACACCCTTTTAACTTATGCATTATAGATTGCTGCCCTGTACATCAACTCTTGTGCATTTTAACACCTGAACATTTTCTCGTATTGACAGGTTTCGAACCCATGACCCCCACCAGTTATTACCAGGCATCGTAACCACTAGACAACCAGCGACTCATGATTGTTCAGGATAGTTATCCGAAATAATTTTATATTATTATATTATTTCTGTATTATGGTATAACAGCCAAGCGATAAATGCAAGACTTGGTTGTGTTAGAAATCATCTGATAATGTCTTCGAATACTGTTCGTTGGTTGTACATTTTTTATTCCCCGCCATGCTTATTTTTGCTGAATTATGCAAGTGATAAAGTGTAAGTTCTTGTAATTGTGGGACGACTGAGCTGTTCGAACCATTCACTTCACACTGTCATGAAATAAAACAAATATTTTTGGGCGGTCTACACGAGTATATGTTGCTTGAGTTTATATACGTAAATTTATTCTTTGTTTGTTCTTAATAATGGTATTTTCTTTCAAGTTGTAAATATAAATTTACATATATTTAGTCATTGTAAAAGTGCACTATGAAGCATGTATTATTACGATAACAGTGTGTTAATACAACTAAAGTGCAGTAATAAAATGCAAAATGAAGAGGCTTAGAATTTGTGCTGATGTATTTTACACATATTTTTTAACGAGTACTCTTAACACCAACTTTCTAATTATTAAATCTATACATTCGTGTGTTTCAAACAGAGATTTTTTAGGCCTTTTTGTGGTCGTAAAAATATTTGTGTAGAATTACACATACTGTAGTTGTTTCCCAAAATTAAAACATACAAAAATATAAAACTACCAAAGCTTTGTATGTGTAAATTTGCATTTTTTTTTTTTTTACACTTTCAGGTTTTTGAGAGGGGCCATAATCATGGCCAGGGTTGTCAAGTTTGCGAAGTAATTTTTTTCTTCTGTGGATCACGAACTTTTTTCTATAAGCCTGCAATTTCTTCAGCTCGAACGATTTGGTGTGATTACCAGGACTATGCTAGTGCAGCGCATATACTGGTCTATGCGTACTGTGCGCGACCACTGGCGCTGAGCATCTACCTAGGCAGGATCATCTTTGCATGTAGTTTATTCTCTTCCCGCCTGTACACTACCACACAATGGAACAAAAATTGCTCCACGACATTGCTGTTTAAATTTTTCAGTTGACTTCCTGCTTGGTCTGTAAGAATATTTACGAGTTTTTGTAGAACACTGAAGATGCGTTTTTTTTTTCAGATCGAGAACTAAATTTACTTCTTGGTTACATCTGTACGTACATAAGTAATGACTGCAGTGGCTGTGTACTTTGGTAACTGATAGAGACTCCAGCGTCTACTCTTTAATTTTGCTAGTTAGGCCGTATGAAGACATGACTGTGGATAAAATAGAATGTTGCAACCAACTTCTACGTCATTATGTTTAAAAAACTAATAGATGTTGTGAAAGACTGAAAGCTGGGCTACATCATGCTTCGAAAGAAAACTGGAGGAGTATTTTACGTTTGCACAATGCAGTTGCAAAATCTGTTAACTATACTAGTCGAAACAGAATGAATTGTCAGACACACAAAAATTGCTAGAGTTAAAGAAATATACACTGAATTCCCCATGCCATATATTTGAAGAAAACGTAGGATCCGACAATGGCAGCTTGTAAATAAAAAGACCAGTAGCAGTAAAAGAAATGTCATAAATAAAGAGGCAATTCACAGATTAAATTATCAGTTGCGACCTGCTCGTTAACCATTGTTGAGGCAGGATTAAGTGGCAATAAAAAATGTTTTATGGGTACCAAGTTAAATAAGAATATGGCTTCATATAAAACATGAAATGCGTTAGTACAGATGGTTGACATTGTTCTTGACCCTGGCCGGAATCCCTGCTTGCAAACAAAAATTGTAGAAGTCTTCATGACTACAGTCGGTTCACGACTGGAAGAAACTTTTGAAAAAATACCCTAGCCGTTAGCGGCATGCATATAACATTACAAACAGCGGCGAGCGCGGATACAGTTATGCCGTTAGGTTGCCAGCACAAAGAGAGGAAATAGTTCCAAAGTTTTAACGTAATTGTTAATTTATCGCTTACAAATGGGTGTCGAAAAGTAGTTTTATCTTATTATGTAAATTATTAATGACGTGATGCTAACATATTTAGATTTCAACGTTTCTTCCATAGTCTCATGATCACGCTCAAGGTGAAAGTAACGCGGCCATTTGTTTACTAACCTCCGTTCCTGTGTTGTTGGCCGGGTGTGGTTGACATACGTGCCAGAGAATTTGTGCGATTATCTTGTTTAACCTATAGTAATTCATTTACTTGCCTTGTTTTACTAATATACGCTCTTTATTATTTGGTTTTTAATAACGTATGATTTTAATTTGTGCTCACTTTCTCGTTGTACTGATGCCTTTTGTTTTTATGTGTTTCGTGCACGTGTCTTTCCTTTGCCACTCTATTCTAACGTTGCAGTATTTGCACATAAGAATTGTTTTCACATTGTCGAAGACGTAGAATCCTTCACTCGCAAACTCTGCCGTCCTGTTGAAAACCGCTTTTAAATAACCATTTTTAAATAACGTTTTACAATTGCGCGAAACATCCGACTCATTCTACCATCACTCCATTTTAACGTATGGAGCAATTTCGATCAATTCTGACGATTTTGCCTTCGATGTACGGGAATTTATCGAAAGTCACTAACAATCGATTGTAAATGGACAAGAACTATCGATTAATCAAAGTACTCGCATTTTGGGTTTATAGAATGAAATGTTTTTCGCTGGCATCGCATATTCTTTTGTGTGAAATTCTCAAGATTAAAAACTTTACGCTTGTGGAATATCCATTAATAATATATACATGACTTTTATAATGGGTACGTGCATGTACGAACACATNTAACACGATACGTGTGTGCATGGACATTGTTGTTCTGGAAGAGGACATCTCCGTGGTGTTGTAGGAACGGCAACAAAATGTGCTGGGTGATCTGGATGTAGCGTTCACGGTTCAGTGTTGCCTCAACAAACACCAGAGGCGTGCGGTCATTGTAGGCTATCGCCCCCCCCCCTCCCAGACAATGGTGCCAGGAGTCGGTCCTGTATGTCGCTGCCATATACACTCTGGTTGTTCCCGCTGTCCCGGTTGACGTCGCACTCGCGAACGTCCGTAACTGGCGCCAAGGCAGAATCTGCTCCCATCCCTCCAGTTGCGTCGTTTGCGACAACATCCGAGGCGGGCTGCACCTTGACTAGGTGCGAGAGGAAGCCTGGCGAGCGGCACCCTTGATCATAGACCAGTATCATAAAACGGTTGGTGAAAGTCCTAGCTGACACCCTGGGTGCAACAGTGGCTCTAATCTGTGCGGCGGTCACCGTGCGATCAGCAATGGCTGCTCGTCGGATGATGCGGCGGTCCAGGCGGGAATCCGTATGTCGCTGCTGTCCGGAACCAGGTTGACGAGCATGCGCATCATCGTTGGACCACCGGCACCACCAATGATGCACGACGGACATTTCACGTCCTGCGCATTGGGCAATTCTTCGGAAGGTTGATTCAGCCTCCCTCAGGCCCACAATACGACCTAGTTTAAAGTTCGTTAATTGCATGAAGTTTAGTCGTCTATATCGTCATGGCATATCTACAGTGCTAACCACACACAAGCCGATGCTTGAAACAACAGATTACTCTTTCACCGAGTCAACTACAGTTGTATTGGGCTCAGCGGTATTTGCCTAGTACGCGGTTCCTACCCTGTCCACAGCACAGCACTGTTAATCATAGCATGTACAGCCCTCTATCAGTGCCCCATGCGTATATGGTGTTTCTAAGTCACCGCTTTAGTGGTGTTCATTTTTTATTTTTCACCTGTGTATTTTGTGTATGCTTTCCACATAGGGTGTAAGCACCTACTAAGATAGGATTTTTCGGAATTCGACCTGGGGTGTAAAGTGGTAAAATATTTTTTCTTGGAATCCTCGATATTCCTTAAACCCGAAGAAACTTTATCGTACTTTTTGCCTCAAAATACTACATATACAAAACCTTAAAAATAGATGTCAGGATTTTTTGTATTAAAAATTTTAAGGAGTGAAAATGTTTAAATAAAAATGGGTAAAATGTGTTTTCACAGATCATCAATATTTCTTAAACCCAATGAGATATCGGAGTTCTTTTGTTTCAAAACACTACATTTACAAATTCCTTAAAAAATCTATTTATGGCTACGAAATTCAATAAGAGTGAGAGAAAATGATGAAATATGTTTTCATGGATTCTTTAATGATATGTTAAACCAAAAGAATATCATCACACTTTTTGTTTCCAAAGACTACCTTAACCAATGCGCAAGACAAAATCAATGTTAAAAACAATATTTATCTTCCGCCAGATCGTACACAGAAAAAAGTTTAATGTTGANTGCGCAAGACAAAATCAATGTTAAAAACAATATTTATCTTCCGCCAGATCGTACACAGAAAAAAGTTTAATGTTGATGCAACCAAAAAAAATTACTATTGAGGCATTACTTTAATAGTTAATGTTGTAACATTAATAATGTTGTGACAAACTTACTTAATGTTAACCATTTACAAAATCGTACATTCCTGTAATGCAAACATACAGTTGAAGAGTTAATTTTAACAAAGCTTCTAAGTAATGTTGACACAACGAAAATTTGTATTACACTAAAATTAACAGGAAGAACAAAATATTTTCTGTTATTGTGACACTAAATAAATTTCCAACCAACACGAGGTTACACTGACTTGGCGTTGTTAAATGGCGGGTGAAACTGAACACCGACAAACTCGTAAAATGAAACCACTGTATTTGAATTTTAAAGCATAGATTGAAAACTAAATGTAGGCTAGACCAGCTATCAAGCCGTGCAAAGCAGTTTACGTGTGCCAAATGTACAAATATTTCTAGAGCATAAAGTATTTCCACATAAAGAAAGAGAACTGCAGTTTGTTGTTTAAATTTTATTTAATACCGACAATATGAAACCGAAACTGATATGTTAGGGTACAGCAGTTGGTAGGGCGCCGAGTTCCATGAAGTGGGGTGAGTCAAGCACTCAGGGTATGAGATCGATTCCTCTGCTTGCCGTATTTTTTTTTTTTCGTTAGTAATATTTCTTGTTTAGACAAAATAGCTGGACTTAATATATTTTACACTGCAATGTTTATTTAAAGCAAAAAAAAAAAAATATACAAGAAAATGTTTAACACACATGTTACCATCGGTGCAACACAAAATTTGTTTTTTCCGCAACACAAAAAGTTGTCTTGCCGCAACATAAAATTAATTTGCAGCAACATAAACACCATGTTACCAGTACAGTAAGGAAGTAATGTTGTCATAAAAGTACTTAATGTTACAGTAACATTAATAGCTTAACATTATATTACAATATCAGCAACATTATTGACTGACGGCTCACAGATAACAAAAAATCAATGTTGTAGTAACATTAATGCTGTTGCCACAAGATTAGACTTTTCTGTGTAGCTACGGGAGAAAGCTTTGTCAGTCCCAGACTGATTCAATTAAAATTCTAAATTCCGGGGAGGCGTGAGGTTGCAGCAAAGGAAAATAGCAATGCGATCCCACAAAATTCCTACCAGGAAAAGTTACAGTAAATGAAAATATTTCTTAATCTTACCAAACACAATAGTTCGTTTCCCGGTTGGGCGATGCAGCGGGGTGCATATACAGTGTTTTTAAATGTTACGTGTAACAACCACCCAAAATTTTTAGAAATATGATTTTAATTACTTTACACTAAAACTATTTGTCAAACTATTAAAATTTCGATATTTTTACGGAGTTTTTCGCGGTAAAATGCAGTTAATATAAGGAAATGCGCTCCACAATAACGAAAAACGTAAGTGAGCTCTCTGCATCATATGTAGCTTCGGTTCTCAGCGACGAGCAAAGCTGAAAGCGCCCTCCACCATTGCAGCCAGAGAATGATCTATTTCTGTCAGTTACGACATTCACGCTACTTATACCTATAGCTAGTTATCTGCACATTTTGCGTTATCATTTGGGAACAAGTTAAACTTTAAACACACACATTTTTTGAATAAATTTGTCATTGGTACACATTACACCTGACAGTGCCAATGATTAAACACTTCATGTTGGTGTGAGTGAATCTTGTACAGTCTAGTCACAATAAAAATGGCTTCTTACCAAGGCTGGGGGCAATTAACATTTACCGACGGCTGGAGTATACAAAACACTGTGAAGTCTAGCGCGGTGCTGAATAATAACGCGAAATTTTTCAGGTATCTACCCATAGCTTCTAATTTCAGAAAGTAGCACAGGCCATTTGTATCAAAGATGAACGCTTCAAACATCCAACATTGCTAGAATTTGGGAAAACGCGATAGCATATTTTTTTTTAATCTTTTGAGTTCAAATCCCAATCGTAACAAAATTTTTAAGTTAATATTTTTATATACAGTGAAACACATGCAGGACGCAAGTAAAACGTCTTCTTAACCCCTCATTATAAATATAAAATACCGAAAAATAGNACTTTTGAGTTAAAATCCCAATCGTAACAAAATTTTTAAGTTAATATTTTTATATACAGTGAAACACATGCAGGACGCAAGTAAAACTTCTTCTTAACCCCTCATTATAAATATAAAATACCGAAAAATAGACAAGCAAATTTACTAAGAGGTTCCGTGAATTTACAGAAAGTTATGTGAGATTTACGGAAAGTTTACCATTTAAAAAACGACAGTGTATGTAATTTGATGCAATTTTTTTGGAGAAGTTTTACCAGCGCTTTTCCATAAATTCACGGACACTATTTATAACAGTGCAGATAACCATTAAGTAACGAACTATAAAACAATATAAATTAAGTGTTGACATGTAACATGTACAGATTAAAAGGAGCTAGTTCTTATTCTATTGTAAGTATCTTTACAGCGTCGCATATAATGGTAGTGCAAACATCCGCTCTAACGTTCCGCTCGTGTATCTCGTATAAATATAACTTAATAAAAGTTATTTCCTATTATAATTATTATGACACAAATTATGTCAGAATATCAGTTAAAAAAATGAATGTTATAAAGACAACTCTATTTGTACACTATAGCAATTTTAAACAATCTGCCAAGTTTAGTGTACGTATACGGCATACGGTTCAAAAATTTAGAGTTTCGTATTAGACTAATGCATTCAGTAATAAAATTAAAAAAAAAAAAAAAAAAANAAAAAAAACTTCTTTAAATTACTTCTACATACATCATAATGCAGTATAGTGTATATAATTAGAATAGCTTGGACGAACAGTAAACACATTGCAAACATAAATGCTCCCACAGGTAACATAATCGAGGACACTGCTTTGGTATAGTCCACATGACTGTAGGAAGCTGTCATAAGAGAATGTTGCTCAATAGTAGGCGTATTCTCCGGATATATCCGCCCATTCTACATGTTTATTTTCGTATAGCTACATACACGAATAATGTTTCTTGCACATGAGGCACGCCAGTTTTTACAGTTTGTTTGATTAAAATCAATAATTGGACATATGCTCTGTTCCATTAGCACTTGCATTTGTTTACTTATTATTTACGCATAGCTCGCGAGCATTCTACGGTGACTTTACAAGCAAAAAATCACAGATCGCAGCACGGCAACTGCTCTACCGAGTACAACACCCGCCTCGGCGTGTAAGTCGTCTGCAGACGATCCGAGTCCCTACACCGAACTACAGACCCACGGTGTACCACAGGAGGTACGGTATATTGCTCCCGCGGCCTCCGTACAGCGCGGCGGTTCACAAGGCCTCTGGCGGCGGCCGGTGTCCAGACCGACCGCCTAGTATGATCATTTCAGAGCCTTCCGGCTTAAGGGACTCTTAGTTATCGTCTCCTCTCAGAGGGGATACTGCTTTGGAGGCGAAAACGCGACCGCTCACGACGGTATTGTGAAATGTAGCTTGGTCTTTAGTGTCGCAGGCATCACTCGAGGAGAGAACAGGCGGAGGCCGCTCCGCAACTGGTGAGGTCTGTAACCGACTCTTCTCAACAGTTGCCCTTTGTACACGCTGCTCTACGTTTGATCTATTTTCGGCAGCACTCGCAGGCTATTTAATCTTGTGGTTAAAAAAAAAANTTGTACACGCTGCTCTACGTTTGATCTATTTTCGGCAGCACTCGCAGGCTATTTAATCTTGTGGTTAAAAAAAAAAACACATTTTTTCCAAAATGATATAATGTGCAATGATGTTATCATGTGCAATGATGATAACATTAGGCTCAACATTTTTATGCCTTTAATTATATTTTCTTCTCTCTTTATTTCGCCAAATTTTTGCTCTTTTTTCGTTTTCTTGGGGCAGTCAAGCGCAATCTACCGCGAAAATAACCTTTAACAGTATACACATCCCCCCCCCTTTTTTTTTTGTNTGTACACGCTGCTCTACGTTTGATCTATTTTCGGCAGCACTCGCAGGCTATTTAATCTTGTGGTTAAAAAAAAAACACACTTTTCCAAAATTATATCATGTGCAATGATGATATCATGTGCAATGATGATAACATTAGGCTCAACATTTTTATGCCTTTAATTATATTTTCTTCTCTCTTTATTTCGCCAAATTTTTGCTCTTTATTCGTTTTTGTGGGCAGTCAAGCGCAATCTACCGCGAAAATAACCTTTAACAGTATACACATCCTCCCCCCCCCTTTTTTTTTTGCGATAAGAACATTTATACATCCTGTGTGTCACGGGCTTTGAAAAGAAAAGAATGTTACCACACTCCTCACTTTGAAGAGGTGATCATCCTAGCCACAAGATTTCTTATCTGCTTTACTTCTGCAGCGGGCTCCGTGCAATACGGGACTAACACACAACGGCAAGATGACAGGTTTTGAGGCAACCAGTTACAAAACTTTCTCGCCATTTACCTCTAGTGTTATGTTGTAANCAACGGCAAGATGACAGGTTTTGAGGCAACCAGTTACAAAACTTTCTCGCCATTTACCTCTAGTGTTATGTTGTAAGCATGTCAGACACTTATTTTGAAAATGGCGGTCATATAGCTATGTTAGCTTAGAATGCTACACCGTAGAAAATATGTTATCAATTTCAATATAACTTTGTATACTGGCTGTTGATATTACAACTATCAACTGCATCTACACGGAGCATCTTTTTCCGCCATTTTTCAAGATAGCACTATGCGAATACATAACGTTTTTGTCATATCTCGGGAAATAATTGAACGATTCCTATCACATTTGGCAAACAAGTAGTACTGAAGGAGACGATGTTAAGTTGTATGTTTTAAGCATTTCAGAAACACGTTTTCAAAATGGTGGCCCTGTGGCCATTTTTAGCTTAGAAGGCTATGTCGTCGAAACCATGTAATCTGAACTTAATTTTGTATGCTGGCAGTAGATATTACAACTATCAACTGTATCTACATGGGGCATCTTTTGTCCTCCATTATGTGAGATACTGCCATGCGATTAAGTTTTTGTATCATATTTCTGGATACAATTAACAGATTTATATCAAATTTTGCAAACAAATAGNTGCCATGCGATTAAGTTTTTGTATCATATTTCTGGATACAATTAACAGATTTATATCAAATTTTGCAAACAAATAGTACTCCAGCAGGTGGTGTAAACTGGCATATTTTAAGTAGGTATGGCACTTGTTTTCAAAATGGTGGCTATATAAATATTTTGGCCTAGNTGGTGTAAACTGGCATATTTTAAGTAGGTATGGCACTTGTTTTCAAAATGGTGGCTATATAAATATTTTGGCCTATTATGTTTTGCCAACGATATAAATTCCAGTTTTTATCTCATATCTGGGGAAAAAATCAACCTGTTATTACAGAATTTNAACGGCAAGATGACAGGTTTTGAGGCAACCAGTTACAAAACTTTCTCGCCATTTACCTCTAGTGTTATGTTGTAAACATGTCAAGACACTTATTTTGAAAATGGCTATGTTAGCTTAGAATGCTACACCGTAGAAAATATGTTATCAATTTCAATATAACTTTGTATACTGGCTGTTGATATTACAACTATCAACTGCATCTACACGGAGCATCTTTTTCCGCCATTTTTCAAGATAGCACTATGCGAATACATAACGTTTTTGTCATATCTCGGGAAACAATTGAACGATTCCTATCACATTTGGCAAACAAGTAGTACTGAGGGAGACGATGTTAAGTTGTATGTTTTAAGCATTTCAGAAACACATTTTCAAAATGGTGGCCCTGTGGCCATTTTTAGCTTAGAAGGCTATGTCGTCGAAACCATGTAATCTCAACTTAATTTTGTATGCTGGCAGTAGATATTACAACTATCAACTGTATCTACATGGGGCATCTTTTGTCCTCCATTATGTGAGATAGTGCCATGCGATTAAGTTTTTGTATCATATTTCTGGATACAATTAACAGATTTATATCAAATTTTGCAAACAAATAGTACTCCAGCAGGTGGTGTAAACTGGCATATTTTAAGTAGGTATGGCACTTGTTTTCAAAATGGTGGCTATATAAATATTTTGGCCTATTATGTTTTGCCAACGATATAAATTCCAGTTTTTATCTCATATCTGGGGAAAAAATCAACCTGTTATTACAGAATTTGACGAAGATGTTTTGTGGTAGGCCATATTAATGTGTGTATTTTTTAAGCTTGACACACTTATTTTCAGAATGGCGGCTATAAAATTATTTTAGTTTTGTGTTCTATATCTACCGAACTATGTAATCTATTTTAACTTAACTTGTTTTATTGGCAGTATACAATCATCCAATGTGCTTCTACATTACTTTTTTGTCCTCGCCTCATAAAAATTTAGGGTTTATGCCATATCTCGAGGACCGATCAACAGATTCTACCAAATGTTACACTGGAACATTTGAACTAATTTGTACTAAATTGTGAACATCATAAATGCTACAGAAGGCCATGTAAACTTTCATGAATTAAAAGGGTCAGACATTGATGTTCAAAGTGTAGGCTTCATAAATAATTTAGGTAAGTTTGCCACATATATTAAACAATTTAACCAAATCCGACCAAATGTATGTATACAGTATACATTAGAAGCATCGTATATAGAGCCTCTTTTTTTTTTTGGCAATTCCGTACGATAACATCAAATAAGAAAATACAGTTTTTTATGCCATATCTCAGGGACCAAACAACCGATTTCCACCAAATTCGTCACACAAGTAGCGCTACAGTTGTCCATGGAATCTTGCATGTTTTAAGGGGCTCAGTCACTTATTTTTAAAATTATGGCCCTGCAAATATTTTAGTTTAGTAAACCCTATCATTCGAAACANTCAAAGTGTAGGCTTCATAAATAATTTAGGTAAGTTTGCCACATATATTAAACAATTTAACCAAATCCGACCAAAGATATGTATACAGTATACATTAGAAGCATCGTATATAGAGCCTCTTTTTTTTTTTTGGCAATTTCGTACGATAACATTAAATAAGAAAATACAGTTTTTTATGCCATATCTCAGGGACCAAACGACCGATTTCCACCAAATTCGTCACACAAGTAGCGCTACAGTTGTCCATGGAAACTTGCATGTTTTGTGTGGCTCAGTCACTTATTTTTAAAATTATGGCCCTGCAAATATTTTAGTTTAGTAAACCCTATCATTCGAAACGTAAGACTGATTAAATCCGAAGTTAATGCTCCGAATTTGACCTCCATAATGCAGTGAGTTACATGTTAGCTTATGGTAAGAGACTTTCTGGGTTCGAGTCCCGTTATTTCGTTATCCCGTTATTTCGAGTCCCGTGTATTTGTAATTGTCTCACTACTGTTGCATACATTTATGGTTCCATTTCTAATGTTATTGCTTTCAAAGTGAAGTCAAAGTCCTACCTACCAACTCAGCTTTTAAGAACTTTAAAAAAAAAATTAATTTTCACCCATATTGAGGAAAGTAGGCTTATTAATTATATCAGTAATTTATTGTTTAAGGCTTCAATTATCTTTACAGTGTAATCTGTAACGAATATAGCAGCGGCAATGACAGGCTACAAGAGTGGTCTTGTGTGTATCTGTACTGTTAACCCTGACGTTATAAGCATCGGTTATTATTGTCATTTGCGAACTCTACAACCTAGATTACTCAGTCAGAATATAGCAGCGTGCCCCATGCCGGGATGTAGGGTAGTTGCCATTTTGACCAACCTCTAGTGCAGTTGCTGTTGACTGTGATCGGGAAACAGTTCTTTCAGGAAAGGTTGAGAGCAGGTCATATCACGTAGCGCTGTTGAAATCTGCAGTGTAGCAGCACATAGATAGTTCGGAAAGTCACAATAACAGTTCTTAAAAATAGCTCTTACCTTTTGTGGATGTATAACCTTCACCTGTGTTCCTCTTCTTCCGGATATTTGTCAACCAGCCATTTTCATTGTGCTCCCTTTTCCGTGTGCCATTTTCATATCGCCCTAGAGCTGCCAATGTATTTCTATTGCCAAATTAAATAATCCATACATTTAATCATTACTTATATTATACCATTCTTATTGGGACGCAACAAATTTTTATGAAACCACCTGTATGTTCTAAGGTAGACAAGCTTTCCTCGCTGCTTACTGGCGAATTGTTGTGTACCTCTTTAGGAGTCCAGCATTGTTCTGCAATAGAATCATCATTCCAGTTGGTCATCAAAACTAGTAGAACCATTGACATTGACTTAAAATTTCTGAAACTGTACCAAAATCCAATATATTTGATTAGTTTCTGAAATTTTTCACAAAAGCAGTTTTTTTTTCCCCGCTACTTTATTGTCCTTCGAAATAATTCTGTTGTTGTTTCAGGCAGTTTTGGAGGAGGTAGGCAAGGGTGTGGTCCGAAATTAGTAACATAGCTATTTGATTCACAATATCAAATAACACTTTAAGATAATAGGTCTAACTTATTTTTAGTTATTAGTGGGTTCTGCACATAGGAATTGTTTAGAACTAATTATTGCCTCATTTAAATCAGCTTGAAGTAGAGGAGTTATGGGTGGAATTGTTTTCAGGTATCATGTTTGATGCATGTCTACTGAATATTTCATACAATCATTATTTACGTCAGCCATAACCTTTACTGTAGAAGTAATCATTGTTGATTTATAAAATCTGAAACAAGAATGAACAAATGCTTTATAATTTGCCATCAGTTTCTCTTTGGTGTGTAATACTATAGTCTAATCTAAGACTTTGGCAGTGCAATATATTTTACTGATATGTTTTAATTTATACATCTATGTACACAGTTTCGTCACCTCAATAGATTCATTATCAAGATAAATCACCATTGGTGTTAGTATCTGATTGGGTTTGAGATTCTAGGATGTCCTTTTCGTTAGTTGGCCTCTGTTACGGGATTAAAGTTGAGTCGTTAATTACTTCCTGTTTTTCTTGACGTGAGTTAATACAGCCTTCACTAGAACTAATATGCGTCAACAGCTTCCCTCTGCTTGGGAAGACACGTTTACAGTGGTTACAGAATATTGTTGTAACTGTTTACCTTAACAACACATTTTATTCCAGCTGGTAGCACAACAGTTAGCAACATTGACTAAAGTTGACGTAGACCGATTATTCATCTTCTGCGCATGTACCCCAACATTGACCTACCCCAAAGGAACACAACTGGCATAGGCACATGGTCAGCAGTGATGAATGTGTTTATTTCTCAATTTTCAAAAGACAAGCACTTTTATATGAGTAAAATACTTTTATCATATATTTAATTAAACTACATTACAAATTGGTTAGAGAAAGTATACAAACATCTGAAATCATTTGTTTACTAAACAGTGTTCTAACCTCAAATTAAAATCCATGCCGTTTTTGTTAAACGTGTTGACAGAAAAGCAGTTCAATGCTGGGGCACAAAGATTGGTCGTGCGCAGCCAGCGAGATTGGTCTCCCTCATATTAGGTCTATGGTTAACACTTCTAGGTGAATGATGGCGGGAGACAGCTGTAAGTCGAAGTACCTACCTTTAAAAAAATTTATTCTTNGGTGAATGATGGCGGGAGACAGCTGTAAGTCGAAGTACCTACCTTTAAAAAAATTTATTCTTGACATCAAAACTGAAGTGCGTAGGGTTACCACAGCTTAAAAAATAATTAAATACCCACCCACTGACAGCATGACTGTATAATAATGTATAATAGATAAGACAATCTTTTTGATGTAAAGTCATACATTTCGAAACTGTATTATCGTCCATAGCAGCTGTAATATTTCTTAGAGATACGACTTTTACTGTTAGATAGTTTATATAATGAAGATACTGGACGTGTACTTACCTCAAAAGTCTATTTCTGAGAGTTAAGGCAGTCTTATTCTGGGGGTGTAGGAACGTGGCTACCACTACCAACAAACATATGGTACCACTAACTCATTTTCGAATATTTTTGACTTGTCGGGTTTTTGTAATCAACCCCTCAATATTAAAACATATAATTGAATCACATTCTTAAAGCAAGCATGAAAATATAAGAGTTATACATTTGAAACAACCACAATAAACAAATATTACTACATTTTCTTTTCATTACACGTTATCCATGTAGTATTATTAACTGACAATTTTTAATGTAACAAATACACATTTAAAAAATATTATTTACAGTCCATACCCGCGAATTTCCTGGCAGCTTGTACATAGTTGAAAAAAAAAATTCACTTGATAACGAAAAAATAGGTTTATTGACTAATTTAATGTCAAATAAATTTCTGTGATCGAGAATGTAATATGTGATTATTTCCATTTTAGGTGTCACCTGCCTGTGTCGGTGGAACAGTCTGCGAAAGTCAGGTGAGTTCTTTCCCCTTGTCTGCTATCACAACCTTATATTAAGCTCGCACCTTGGCAAGCTCACATACACTGGAGCTTTAGTATTATCAGATGGGCCAAGATTCACACCAGTGAGAATTGTGAGCCTTGCGCCTGTTAGTCGCGAAGAATCTTCCTTGTATGGCGTGAGTCACAAAGTCTGCCACGGTATACTAAGTAGCACTTGTATGTTGTATTTTGTGACGTTCGTTATAGTTCTGAAGAATCAGAAAATGTTCAATACAAATTTTCACTCGTAACTAAAAATGTTTTTTAGCGAGTTCGTTCGGCAGAATAACTATTGAATTGTACTGTAATTATTTTAAAAAGTCGAGCATCTGAGCATGGTGTTCACACTAGTTGGTCTATGGCAGGGAGCAAAAAAGTTCGAACTTAAAGTTGCTGCAATTTTCCAGCGACATAGTATTTCTAAATGCCGCTGACCTCACCTTGCCGTGTCTGTTGTTTGTCTTGCCAGTTTTTGTATGGGCAAACCCTGCTTGTTGCCTTGTTAAACAGTGGGCTACATGTGGTGCTTGTATGGCTGTCGCTCGTCCCCTCCCAACCTATCGTGAAGTGTAGTACTCTGAAGTTACGTAGCAATAATGGCTAGGTACACTCAGTGGCTAAGGGAAGGTTGAGCTTTGGGAAGTTGGCTGTGCTTTTGTTTTGCGTGGCTTGGCGTGCTGATTTGAATTTGGTGTCATCCTGCAAGCAGCACTTAGGCAGGTGAAGACTTTGATGGGTATTTTATTTCGCGTACTTTTCAATTAATTTAGGAATGTTTGATATATCTACACAAAGTTACGATTCTCCTCTGGCTGCGATTATACATGAAACTATTCAGGTTCGGTGGTTGATAGTAATTGGTTCTAATCTAGTACTGCCCACGTCTAGAGTGACGAATTTTGACGCCTATTCCATTCCTCTTAGAATTGCTTCTGCTCCATCTTGATGTGGTCCTGTTTCCTTTCCGACTTTCTAGGCTCGGAGAGTATGCGAAACTTCAGTAAGGAGACTGGATAGAATCTTTCGTATTGTAAGTCACCTTGACAGCCAGCAGAACCAAATGAAAACATGAATGAAGATTCAACATATGTGGTTGTAGTGGAATCAGACTGTCATATTGTCATTTGGTATTATTTTAAATACCTCTAGGTTAATATAAAATACGTATATTGTTTATGCTCATACCTTTCCCTTGCTGCAATAATTCAGTTTTTGGAAATTATTGCACAATAATTTATCAAAAATATGTTTTACTGAATTTTTTATGACTTGACACTGCCTTGTATNTTTTGGAAATTATTGCACAATAATTTATCAAAAATATGTTTTACTGAATTTTTTATGACTTGACACTGCCTTGTACGTAAGTTCTATTTTTTTCTGAAATTCTCATACCTTAAACAATAAGACTGTAATGTAAAATCTCAGAGAAATTGCATGCTCTGTAAGNTTTTTTTCTGAAATTCTCATACCTTAAACAATAAGACTGTAATGTAAAATCTCAGAGAAATTGCATGCTCTGTAAGCAAGATGTGACAATTTTTGTAATAGATTGCAGCTTGCAAATAAGATTTTGAAAACAATGAGACATTGCAATGCACTATGAGCTAGATCAAAAAAATTAGGAATTCACTCATCTTTATGGAGAATTTAACTGTACAAAGTTCTATCAAAATCCGAGAACTTGGGTGTCGTGGCCTGGTTGAACTGATGTGGAATGACCCAGCCCTAAAATAATATTTTTAACCATTTTTACGTTTCTTTTAGATTCAGATGCCATATTTACATAAATTAATTGTGTAAGCCTACATTTCGCTAAACCCAGTTTTATGACGATATTAAAATAATATGTGGCTATATTTCGTTATATTTATAACAAACTTTATTATTTATGTAGATTTTCACACAATACAAATCGGAAGAGTGTGGTACACATGCAGCACCAGTGCACTCTGGCAGCGAAAACTTTTAGTTGCCAAACTAAAAGCACTGAGCTCCCCAACCTCAGTAGAATAAACCCACCGCGGACTGCGACTCCCTGCATACTTGGGAGTCTCATGATAGATTACATGTGCCTGAAGGAACTAACTTTCGAGGTACAGTGTAAAAATAAAAGAAACTATGAAATAGGTTGAATGTTTTTTATCATGCATATCTAGTGCACTTTTTAGCTTATTGTGTATTTAATGAACAAAAAAAATTATCTATCTTATATTAGAAACAGGCAATAAGAAAACCATAAAACATAAACGATTTTTTTAAATCACCGTCATTTATTTTTGACATAGATATTTCTAGAGACACAATTGTTCACAACACTAAAAATACTGTAGCACTTGTGGATAAAACATTATGCAACAAAATTTCACTTACCTAAACACCACACACGGAATTAATTTGTCACAGCATTACATATATAATTTTCCCACGAAAATGTATCGTATTTTCTAACTGCNAAAAAAAATTATCTATCTTATATTAGAAACAGGCAATAAGAAAACCATAAAACATAAACGATTTTTTTAAATCACAGTCATTTATTTTTGACATAGATATTTCTAGAGGCACAATTGTTCACAACACTAAAAATAGTGTAGCACTTGTGGATAAAACATTATGCAACAAAATTTCACTTACCTAAACACTTACCACACACGGAATTAATTTGTCACAGCATTACATATATAATTTTCCCACGAAAATGTATCGTATTTTCTAACTGCNACCACACACGGAATTAATTTGTCACAGCATTACATATATAATTTTCCCACGAAAATGTATCGTATTTTCTAACTGCAGCTTTTCAACAGCACCGCTATTAGCCGCCGAGTAACAGGAGATAAATAACTGTCTCGAGACAACAATAATTGCTGAGAAACATACGAACCCCATGCTCCAGACTCGCTTTGGGCTCTCCCGCAGCCCTAGCGACTAACTTGAAACACGTGTGCCCAGCGGCCGCTTCCTTCTCCCGTCGTATACCCGGGGTGGCGGGACACGTCTCCTCTTCACACGAGACTCCTCTTCACAACCGGCCATCCAGCCAGCGGGTTCGTAATACCAATAATAAATAAAAGTAATATAAATGTAATTTTCTGTAAGCGCGACAAGTCCTGGCGGCTCGCCTCCCTAGATGCCTGCGCTTGGGCCGACGGAGGCATTGCCGGCTGTGAACAAACTGTTACAAAAATATTCGGCGCACATCGGGCCAGCGCGCAACTAATAATACGGAGACTAATGTTTTTAGAACTGCATTCAAGCTACCTCTCCCCTCGACCCCCCCCCTCATCCAGTTTACTTTAAATTCACCCTTCAGGACTTGTGGCGCTAACAGTACATATAATTTTGCCGCCCGGGGTAAGAGCATCCGTTTGCACCCCGACCCGAGATGCTGGCCTATTATATAGTATATGAACGCAAACTGTTTTGTCAGTTAATTGTTCCATGTCTGTTGTATGTCATAACGTGTATTTTGTGATCGTAATTATTATGTCCCTCACTGTATCTAGCTACAACAATCCACTTTGTGCACAATGATAGCCAGCGACTGGACAAGGAATCAGGAATCGTTCGCTCGATCTCGCGTCAGGAGTGAGGCCGAACATTTACCGGACATGTCTCCGACAACTTGAGCAACTGTTTTTCAAATACAGAAACAAATATCAGCCTGAAGTAATTATTACTTCCGAATTTTCTGACTACTACTCTAAGCTTGGGTAGTATCTGATAGAAGTTACTTATAGTGTTATTCACATAATGATTGTGTGTAACTGCGAGCTGCAACTGTACATAATGACAGTGTGAAAAAATTTCGAAATTAACCTAACTTTTTAATTCTATTCCGAAATAAATAGTTCTTCTCGTCCGCACATAGGCGTAATTCAGTACACGATTTCACTGTGTGTCACAAACCATTTTGAGGGAAAAACGGGAACTTTTGAAGTTGCGGGCGGCTGTGATGTCATGGCAGGTGGTGCCTCAGTTCCTCTGGCAGTAGCGGTGTGCCCGGACCTATGTATTTAAATCTGTAAGTAAAGGTGCATCAGTGTTTATCTATCCTAGTGGTATATACGTCAGTTCTGAAACAATGCTAGTTCACGGAATTGGTGGAATGCACCTGCATGCATTATTGTTTTCCTCAATACAACATTTAATGATAGAATGCGCGGAGAGTTACATAACTTACCAAGCGCGGACCGCGTGACTAGATGATGCATTGTTCATTATGACGAATCCTGGAATGTCGGTTTGCACGTAAGCTTCTCTGTGTTTGGTTTGATTTAGATAAGAGCGCGAACAGACAGCAGGCAATGCGTTGCTTGCTCTTGCAGTTCAAACCGTTGGTGCTGACGCTTCTTACTTGGCTCACGAAAGTGGGTCTTGCTGATATCAACTATTTGAAATTAAAACTGCTTCAGCAAACTGAGTGGAATAGTAAATATTGAACTTTCGGAATTTTTGTCGCGAAACTTACTGTAACTGAAGACTGTTTCCAATGCACATATCCTGTTTTTTTTTTTGTTACTCAGTGAGATCATCGTAAATCAAGCTATTTCCAGTGCTGTTGAACATTTGTACAGCTCTGCCGATGGAACGTGAAGCTTTTCACTAGTGTAATGTTACAATTTCTCAAAGTCTGTGGGATTTACTAGGTTCTTTAAGAGATGGAGGTCTGAAATAGAACAGTTAATAAAAATTTCCTAATTTATTTACAATAAATACAAAGAAAATACTCTTGACTTATTAACTCACAATAAATTACAATCACTCGCTATTTACAATTAATAAATTCAGGTGATACAATTTACAATCACCTAAAAGAAATAAATGTATTCAAAAAACGAAAATCAGTCCCAATAAGCAGTGTATCGAAACCTACTAAATTAGTTTTTTATTAATTAAATGTCTGCTTTTGATAGTTTCAGTATTTACAGAAAAATTCGTATCACATGTTCATACAGCCCCGACTTAGTTCAGTCAGATTCCACCAGTCCGAAATATTATAGAGATCACTGATCGCCCCCATGCAAAGTTGGCCCTCTATTCGTCGGGCATGACGCCCTCTCATCCGTTCACACAACAAACACCTCGTCTGCCGTCGTCTCGTACCCTCCGCCATCGCCCGTCCTCTTCGCCGATGTCCCTCGCTGCACCATACTTCGACCGATTACCGCACTTCAGCTAGATGGCTATCACAGGCACTCCCGATCCTCCAGCTGCGGTGATATTTACAGTATCGTCGGCCAATAGCCCATAAATTTCTCCAAATGATGTGTTGCACCAGGAGAAATAAGGGTACCTTGAAGTCCGAACATTTGTGGTTGTTTTCCACGAAGATCGCCAGGTACTGGTACAGGGTAGGATTAAGTTTCTCGACCATCCCATCTGACTGAGGGTGTAAAGCTGTGGTACGAATTTTCTTCATTCCTTAAATCATCATAACTTCTTGGAAAAGAGTTGCTTCAAAATTTCGCCCTTGATCAGAATGAAATCTCGAGTGGTTCTCTAAACCTGGAGAACATGCTTTACAAGTGCATCAGCTACTGTGCCAACCTCTTGGATAGGAACTGGTATTACCTCGGGCTACTTTGTGAAGTAGTCTTGCACTACTAGAAGGTACCGATCCCACCTCCCAGTGACAGCTAATGGTCTGATAATGTCCACTGCAATCGGACATTATCAGACCACTTCTCAACATCCTCCTGACCATATCGCCAAAATAATCTCAT
Source organism: Clitarchus hookeri (assembly GCA_002778355.1). Classification (NCBI taxonomy): domain Eukaryota; kingdom Metazoa; phylum Arthropoda; class Insecta; order Phasmatodea; family Phasmatidae; genus Clitarchus; species Clitarchus hookeri. The sequence continues at coordinate 34,464 of NQII01011140.1, forward strand.
TCGAACCCTGCTAAGTGTCTTTATTTACACTAAAGTGACCACCTGCTGCTGTTGTGCAGTTCTCTTAGCACATCTGGGATTCGGCACTCTTGAGAGGAACAATTGTAAGTGACTGTTTCCCATCATTAATTTCCCAGTTCCTGTAAAGCACACCAGTCTCCAGTACATGAATTCCACTGTGTCCGGTATGCCTTGACTGTCGGGCTTAGACTCGATATATCTTCCCAGCTTGGTTGACACCCAGTTTCTTTCCACTCCAATATTCGATGCAAGGTGGGGTCACTAGCTGATCATGTCTAGTGCCCCTATCGTCCCTTGTAGGCGACCCATCGCAAGAAACAGAGCCTTGAACTCTTGTCCTTCTTGCTTTCCATGACACACCATATTTCTCCTACTGGCATTCACAATGACGACAGATTGGTTCGCAGGGTCTCCTGGAAAGTGCATCCGCATTGCTGTGAATGTGTCCAGACCTGTGGTGTATTTCAGTCATATTCTTGGCAGGTGTTGTATCTACCGGGCTATTTGACCTTCGGGGTTCTTGAAATTTATTAGCCAGTGTAATGAAGCATGATCAGTTCTTAGGATGAAGTGTCTGCCATAAAGGTATGGGTGAAAATGTCCTTCACCTTGGCCAAAAGCACCCCTGAATGTCAGACAGTAAATTCTCTCAGGCTTGTGTGGTACCTTACTGAAGTATTCCAGTGGACTCTTCTTTCCATCCTGGATCTCATACAACACAGCCTCAATGCCTACATAACTAGCATCATTATCCAGATTGAATTCACCACCTCTACTTGGAAGCACAGCACTGTGGGAGATATCAGAATTTCCTTCAATCTATTAAAACAACAACTTTGCACTCAGGGGTGCAATAAAATTTTCTTCTTGCCTGAGTAAATTCATGCAGAGGCTTGGTCATCACGAACTCAGGCACAAATCGACGATAATAAGCACATAAGCCCAGGAATCTTCGCACTTACATTTTATCAATTGGTAGAGACCAATATTTTATTGCTCTGGTCTTCTCATGGTCTGTTTCAATCCCATGGGCCGACACATTGCCCAATAAATTAATATTCCTTTGATAAGTTGGCTTTTCTTAGGAACTAATTTCAGATTGGCTGCAGCTACTTTCTGAAACGCAGAGTCTAGGCATGCCAGGTGCTCTTAAAATGTTCTTCCTCTAACCACAATGTCGTCTGGGTACACCTGGCAAATGTCTTAAGGGCAAAACTTTCCCCATCAGTTGTTCATATGTGGCAGGGGAAGTGCATATCCCAAAGGGCATAACTTTGCACTGCCAAGTTCCCTTCCCTTGGACACAAAAAGCTGCCTTTTCTTTGTCTTTTGGGGTTACCTCGCATTGCCAGTACCTTCTCTGTATGTCCAAAGTAGAAATCTACTGCGAACCTGCTAGGCTGTTAAGTGTATCGTCTGTCCTTGGAAGTGGATAATATTTGTTGGTCACATTACTAATTGGTGGTAATCGACACAAAATCTCATAGAGCCATTTTTATTTTAACAATCACAATGGGAGAAGATCATTGACTTACTAATCCTTCATGTATTTCAGCATACCATCAACGAATTCACATGAAGCTAGTGGCAGTCTCCTTGATGGATGCTTTATGGTCCTGGCATCCTCTGTGTCGATGTGATGGTCTGCAACATTAGATCTGCCAAGGTCATGGGGCTCACAGGAGAAAGCACCCCTATTTATNGTCCAAAGTAGAAATCTACTGCGAACCTGCTAGGCTGTTAAGTGTATCGTCTGTCCTTGGAAGTGGATAATATTTCTTGGTCACATTACTAAGTTGGTGGTAATCGACACAAAATCTCATAGAGCCATTTTTATTTTAACAATCACAATGGGAGAAGATCATTGACTTACTAATCCTTCATGTATTTGAGCATACCATCAACGAATTCACATGAAGCTAGTGGTAGTCTCCTTGGTGGATGCTTTATGGTCCTGGCATCCCCTGTGTCGATGTGATGGTCTGCAACATTAGATCTGCCAAGGTCATGGGGCTCACAGGAGAAAGCACCCCTATTTATNCTGTGTCGATGTGATGGTCTGCAACATTAGATCTGCCAAGGTCATGGGGCTCACAGGAGAAAGCACCCCTATTTATCTGTAGTAATTCTGAGATAGATATCTCTGTCGCCAGTTGAGGTTTTCTCTTGTTCTTGTTAGCAATTCCCACAGAGCTACTGGCAGAGGACATTCGGTAATTTGTGGCATCGAAGCTTCAGGAACATTTGGAAGTACCTTTAAGACCCACTTGCAAACCCCTGTTGTAACCCTCTCTTCAAGACTGATAGCACTGTCAGATAAATTAATCATTCTTACTGGCAAACTCTCTGAGATTAAAGATACTAAACTCGTTGCTATAATAATACCATCTGGTAGAATGCCATTTTTTTTGTCTGTCTCCAGTAAGCCCAACTGCCTGTCAAATTTTCGCTGGCATCTGCCAAGAAAAACGATTTCTCTAGAAGCAGGGAGCACATTCGACTAACTACACACTACTGAGCAGCTCATTGGCGAAAATTAATCTTGTGTTGACACTACCAAATCGGTATTGCCTGCCCGTAGTACCCCAGTCGAGTATCGATACAGCACCCCAGCTTACATAACACAAATCCCAAAATGCTTTTGTCCTCAATTTTTGCTGTGTAAATGTCATGCTCTATGCTAAGGCTGCCGAGCTTTAAGTGCACCATTCTCTTGCCTCTGATTGGCGTGGTGTCGCCTGTTATGATAGTTTGATAGCAGTGATCCATGCTCTCATCGGACGATCGCTGGTAGGAATGCCCATGAATGTCTGGTCGTACCANTGACCGAGAATTCTTTTAGACTAATGTGATAGCCCTTTCTCTTTTTGTTATCGTGATATTTTGTTTTACTTAGGTATACTGTAAGATTTTCCCGCATGCTTCTTAGAGTATCAACCTAAAGGGTGTAAACATTTTCATATCCTACACATTAGCATTTCTCTTCTACGTGTTTTGAAATTTACGTTTATTACTATGACTCTAATTATAATTATTCCTGTGTTAATGTGTATCAAAGGAAAAACATTTCATTTAAACTTATTTTTAATGGTTTGTAGTGCAACTTTGTATACAATTTTTATTGAATGTTTGTGTTTTTATGATAGATAACATAGTTGTATAGTTTCATGTTTCTTTAACATTGATGTAGGCTATGTAGTTAAGTGTAAGAGAAGGCGAATGCCTTAACTTCGCCACCAATAAAGAAATAATAATAATGTCAATTCTTAACACTATTGTAGTCGCCCCTTTGTCAACTACCATCTGACAAACATCGACCAACCTTTGCCCCTCAATGTCGGTGCTTACAAGTTACCCGAAGATGTTGCACTCTCATCTGCCCCTCGCTACCTGCTTTCTGGTTGCTGCTGTTGTTGCTGCTGAGGACAGATGGCTTTCAGATGCCCCGGCTGTCCACACGACCAACATTTAGACAGAGTGGGGGATGACGAATCTTTGTAGTGCGAACCATGGAAATTATGTTTCATATGATCGTATGCAATTCCTTTAGCAGCCTCTTGATGTTGTCGTCCTCTATGTTCCGCACTGGACGCTCGGGTACTGATGCCTGCCTTGCTGACCCCACCTCCAGTGCTCGGGGCAAGGCATCCTGCATGATGTGAGGTGCAGCCAAATGCAAGGCTTGCCGTACCTCGGTGTCGGTGATAGCATCGACGAAAAAGCCGACTGCGATGACAGGTGTGACAGCCTCACGATGTCCTGCCACAAATCCTGAAGTGGTTTTCCAGGTCGCTGGATGTGGCTTCGCTGTTGGGCATGGTAGGCATATCGCAGGTATCGGTAACCAAAACGCAATGCTAAGACCGGGACCAATGTGGAGTACTCCAGTCGGTGTTCTGGCAGAGACTGCAATATACTCAGTGCAGACACCCTCAGTACAGCCGGCACGTAATACACCCACTGCTCATCTCTCCAGCTATTCAGGGTGGCAACGACCTCGAACTGGTGGTTTGGTATTCACGCCAAGGTGTCTGTCCATTGTAGGGGGCGGANCTATTCAGGGTGGCAACGACCTCGAACTGGTGGTTTGGTATTCACGCCAAGGTGTCTGTCCATTGTAGGGGGCGGGCTTAATTGTGATGCCTTTACCCACCCCTGGCTGATACGTACCCACACTACATAACTGCTGGGCCTCTCCTGCTACAGCTGTATAGGTGGCGACCTCTACCTTCTACTTGCTGCCCACATCTGTCGCCACGGTGCAGATATAGCTCAGCTTCTCCTCAGTTGCTGGCCCCAAGCATCNCTATTCAGGGTGGCAACGACCTCGAACTGGTGGTTTGGTATTCACGCCAAGGTGTCTGTCCATTGTAGGGGGCGGACTTAATTGTGATGCCTTTACCCACCCCTGGCTGATACGTACCCACACTACATAACTGCTGGGCCTCTCCTGCTACAGCTGTATAGGTGGCGACCTCTACTTTCTACTTGCTGCCCACATCTGTCGCCACGGTGCAGATATATCTCAGCTCCTCCTCAGTTGCTGGCCCCAAGCATCAACTTTCCAACTGCTGTAGGAATTCTTGCCAATCCTTCTTGAGGGCACTCAGCTCCTGGTCCAACAAGGCCGGATTTCCCATCTTCTCACCTGTAGGCCCATGAAAAATTGCCGCCCCCTCCCCACATTTTCACTTTTATTTGTTATTTTACCATCCTCCGTAATCACATCAGATTTGGAAATAAATTATTTTAATGAAAATTATAAATAAATATTAGTTTAAAACATGGTAAAAATTTTGGAATGTTATAAAAGTCTAAAATGTACAATAGTAAAATATATTAATTTAACTTTTTGTTTGTAGAAATTTCTTCTAGTCTTCCTTGAGGCAAAGGCATTTATGCTGCAAGCAATACATGTTTGTCTCTCTTTATATATGTACAGTATGTTTCAAAGTTCATGTTAAAATGCTTTATGGCTGGTAGTACACGTTAAATGGAACAATTTTTGCTATACATGGTGTTGGAAACTAATAGTTCCATCGCTAGTAGGTGCGACTGTTTTAGGTTAGGGAACCTGCCTATCGCGGCCCAATGACACAACCAGAACAGCAGCTGGTCGGTTAGATTGCAGAAACCTTACGGAATCGGTCGAGCTTCGACTCTCAGCTATTGGCCGAGTCACAGGTGCCCAGGAAATAGTAAGGGGGCGGAGGGCGAGTCAGTAGGAATGACAGTGTGGCACAAACTGATATAAAGTTTGCATGTGTTACACGTGTTACCTTCGCTACTTACTGTTCCACCCATACATCTGGAAAGATCAGTCTGTTGTAGGTGACTTTCAGGTCGCTCTGTTAACCTCTTAGTTTGGACCATCATAGGCGCAATGGAGTACACATTTGCCGAACTCGCCGACATGTTGCTCATTTATGGCGAAATGAGTCGCAACAGGAGAGTTACTTATCGGTAGTGTCATGAACAGTACCCAAACAGATGCATTCCAGCGCATACAATGTTTGAATGCATCGAACTTCCACTGCGAGAGACAGGTTCGTTGTTGGAAACGAGAAATAATGTCTGTGCCCTGAGGAGGACAAGCACGCCACATTTTGAAGAGGAGGTGCTACAGCAGTTTGAAGCTAACCCGAGTAAAAGTGCACAATCTGTTGCACACGACATTGATACAGACCATGCCGCTGTGTGGCGCATGCTACATGAGCAACAGTTGCGCCCATATCATCTCCAGACGCCTCAAGCCATAGGATCAGCAGACTACCCGCTTCGACTCGGTTTCAGCAGGTGGTACGTTAGGACCTCTGAGGACGATTCCGAGGACGACAGTTCATATGCATAGTTTGTTACATCCTGCACTCCTGGAAGAGGTACCTTTGGGTAACTGTTGCAAAATGTGGTTCCAACATGATGGTGCACCATCTCATCTCACGCTGGCGGTGCGCGAGTTTCTCAGCATAGCATTTGGATATCGTTGGGACGGACGGGCTGGGCCTGTACCTTGTCTGCCATGTTCCCCAGATCTCACCAAGATGGACTTCTTTCTGCGTGAGTACAGTCGGTAGTGTACGATACTCCTATGGATTCAGAAATTACCCTCATCGCGCGAATCCATGCCACTGCCGCACACATTCAGGCTGCTGAATATGTAGTAGTGGCGACTGAAGAGAGCATGCTCCGTCTTTGTCGATTGTACATCCAAGAAGGTGGCCGCCATATTGAACTGCATCTGTAACGTAGTGTAAAACATGCGAAGAGTGAAACGTATTTTGTAAACAGCAGCCACCAGATCCCAATAAACACCACAATAGTAAAACACCATCAACAGTGTAAGCCAATTATTGCAAATGCTCACCTCAATGTCATTTTCGGTAGTTATCGAACGATATTACACATCTCAAAGCGCTTACCACGTTGTGTTAAGGCGGGTTGCCTATTATAATACTCTCACACCCTCTAGCAACACAACCAATTGTTTTCGACCCAGTGTTTATATGCAAAAGTTGTTCCATTTAACGTGTACTGCCAGCCCTTTAGTGTTGTAACACGAATTTTTGAAACAATCTGTATATGCACAAGTACATAGTGCATGCCAGTATAATTTTTTACCTATACCAATGTACATATTTGATGTTCAGTCTTTATATTCTTTCCTTGTGACATACCACGCCCTCAAGAAATAAAAAATGCATGATTAACTCTAAAACATTTGTATACAGCTGTTTAGCATTCTTTGATAAAGCTTACTTAAAAATGGTCAGAATCTCTTTCTGAGGGCCGCCAAAATCTCTCCACTCGACTCCTTCTGAGGTAGACTGAAAATGTCACAGAAAAGCAAGAATGAGAACACGCAAAACAGTAGGATGTATTATCTTCACTTCACTATTCGTCACGACCTTCCAACAATAAGAAAGATCTATGGACACCAGAGAAGGCACTTCAATACATTTTAAATCACTATATGAATAGTACTGTAATAAAAATACCTAACCAACATTGCAATAGTAAGGACAGTATTTAGTAATTTTTTTAACTTCTGATATAAATACTGAAGTGATAATGCCCTTGAAGTTCATATGTCGCAGCATCTTTACCTTGGCATTTTGCAATGTACCACCCTATCATTTGTTTTCTTTCAAGTAGTTTTACACACACCATAAAAGTACGAAAGGAACTTTCGGCTGGGCATCTTGTCACTTGCAGCTCTAGGTACTATCCTGAGTGCGATGTTTGCATTTCAACAAGACCTTCTTCGTGTAGAAATGTGTATAACATTGCCAGGTTGAAATTTCCTTCATCTTCAGATGCTTGCAGCTTCATATCTTCTCTAAGGTGCAAGGACTATAGTACTGAGGATAGTTCGCTTGAAGAAATGTGTGCAGGTTCATTCGTACTGTGATGCTTTAAAGAAACCAAACCTCTCATGAAGCTGACTTTAAAGTGCACTCCACATCTGCAGCTCTACTCACAGTGCATACAGGATTACATTATTTGTATCAACACTAAAATTATCTGTTCCTGTCTTAGGAATAATTTCTACAGCCCTAAGTTCATCAGGTCTCAGCGCGCTTTATTGTCATCCCCTCATCAAGTTTGCACATTCTAGGCTGCCCAGGGATTTTGCAAGACACTCATAACTGTCAAAGATTTTTTACTCTTATATTTGCAACAAAGTCAGGTAGAGAGCTGTACATGTTACGGTGGCCGCCTGGGTAGGCCGCCGAACGGTGTGCAGAGCTCCAGCAGAAAACGTTTTATTAAAACACTGTCCAACGTGTCTGAGTAAGGTCTTCTTACGAATAGCATTTAAGAAACGTTACGCCTCTGTATACGTTTTTCAGTTCCTCAATTTCTCTCTAAAGCATGTTTTTGTGATAGTGAAAATGGCTCAAACGAATGTTTGCACAGTCATTTTTAGTATGAACATCCCGGTACAAAACATTAAAAAAGGAATAGGGACATGCATGAAACATTTATTTTTATTATTACATCATAACATGATAGGGTCTCCTCTGAAAGTCTCATAGAGGCGCGTTATCGACGGCAAAACTGCACGCCAGCTCAGTTCTCTGCGCGTAGAGGTGATGAGAGAGTTGATGCGCGTGTCTCGGTCGGCCATAGCACTCCCACGCATATAGTCCTCAGACGTGCAAAATTCCTTAAACCAGGCGGCCACCTTAAAACGCCTTGCCTTAAATCTGTGTTTACTGATTGCAGTTTGATGCCAATAGCATTGAATATGTGTTTTTAAAGTTTGTTAAAAATTCTATAAAAGTTTTAATGTGAACAATTATGAAAAAAAAAATTTTAATGTTAAATAATGCGTATGTTAGTGAGATGGTGAGAGATATGGACGGTGCAGCTGTTTTCAGCGCCAGTAACCTTAAAGTGAGGTACATGTGGAGGAGAATGGAATGTAACGGTAGGAGAAACAGGAATACCCGAGAAAACTCACCAGCCAATGCAACGTCCGCAACGTTTCCTATGTGCGATGCTTTGCAACTGAAAACGGTTCACTGTAGTGGAAAGCTAGTAGTGATGTAAACACTCTACGCTGTGACCTTGGAGTTTTTTTTGTAAAACTAAATATAAAGAAATGTCATGTCACTGTTTCATTAAATAATTTGGAAATTACTACTGGTAAATCATGAGGTAAAGTTTAGGACGTGCTCATAAAAAGAGGTCAGTCCACTATACCTTCAGTCCCTGCGGACAACTTTTCTATAAATGTGATTACAAACACCTGGTATTTGGACACAGTAACTGCCAGTAACATCTTCTTTTCAAGGAGAAGTGATAAAATCATCAATACTAATTTATTTTTCATTTCTAGATATCATATTTATGAGCATTTTCCTTAAGTTAAATGCTACGTTTTAATTTAAGTAGGCAGCTATATATTTCAAAAAGATTTTTGTGTTCATATAACATTTATATATACGAGGGTTATTCGGAAAGTAAGGTCCGAATCGCCGTAGCTAATCGAATGTCGTGCGAACATTGTAACGCGAATGCGCACCGACTCCCGGCATGCCTTGCTTGTCTAACGACGCCATTTGCATTGGTATTGTTGCAGTGTGCTGTTTACAGTGTCAGTTAAAAATGTTTAAAACAATTGATTAGCCCGCCGACTGTGAAATACGGTCAGTGATTCTGTTTTTGACAGCAAGGATCGTTTCAGCAGCGGAAGTTCATCAACAAATAAGTCAAGTGTATAGCCCCAATGCGATGAGTGACAGCAAAGTGCGTAAGTGGGTGAGAGCTTTCAAGGACGGACGGGAAAATGTCCATGATGAACCGTGATCAGGCCGACCATCAGTGATCACAGAAGATTTGGTCAAAGCCGTGGACGAAAAGATTCGTGAAGACCGGCGATTCACAATTTCAACTTTAGCATTGGAATTTCCGAAAGTGGGTAGAACAACTTTGCATAAAATTGTATCTGAAAATTTGCAATTTCACAAATTGTGCGTACGTTGGGTTCCCAGGCTGCTTACTGAGGAACACCAAATGAAAAGAATGGCTTGTGCTCTGGATTTTTTGGACCGATATCATAAGGAAGGTGATCAATTTTTAGAGACTATTGTCACAGGGGACGAGACGTGGGTTTCTCACATGACCCCAGAGTCCAAACGTCAGTCAATGGAATGGCGTCACCCGACATCACCAGTCAAAGTCAACGCCAAGCAAGGTTATGGCAACCGTGTTTTGGGATAGACATGGAGTCTTGTTAGTCGAGTTTATGCAGCAAGGGACAACACTCAATGCAGTCGTTTACTGCGCTACCCTGACTATAAACTTCGACGTGCAATACGCAATAAGTGACGTGGCCTTCTGACGTCTGGAGTTTTGTTGCTGCAAGACAATGCCAGACACTATTCTGCCATTCACACTCAACATCTGATCAGATCTTTTGGATGGGAATAGAATGACCACCCATCGAAAATTCCAGACTTGGCGCCGATCGATTTTAACTTGTTCCGCTACCTAAAGGCAAACGCCTTTAGGTAGTCAAGCGCTTCGGCACAGATGACGAGGTGAAAGAAGCAATTACAGACTTGTTATCCTCTCAGGCTTCAGACGTCTATGACTTAGGCATACAAAAGCTTGTAGAACGTTATGAAAAATGCTTAAACATATATGGAAACTATGTAGACAAATAAAGAAACATGTAAGGAATTAAATAAAAAAAGTTTTTCAAAAAAATATGTGATAGTTTTTTTTAAATAAAAAATCGGACCTTACCTTCCGGTTTTTTAAAATAAGAAATCGGACCTTACTTTCCGGTTTTTTTTAAAATAAGAAGTCGGACCTTACTTTCCGGTTTTTTTTAATAAGAAATCGGACCTTACTTTCCGAATAACCCTCGTATTTACTTTCATTGGTATTGCAGTTATTATGTTCCAAATTATTTGTCCAGAATTTCTGTCAAGTGTGTTTTTTTTCAACCTCTAAAATCTATACTGATTTACTTCTTCTCTCAAAGTTTTTGCATCTACACAAATATAAAAATAAACTATATTTCCTGGCATTCGCTGTTAAAGAAATTTAAAAAAAAATTCAATTTTAAGATTTGGTCACACCCAGATAATTCGTGTGCTGCGATCGTGCTTGTCGTTTATAGTATCAGGAAAACTTTTAATGATAAATCACGAACTCCAACACCATTACTTGTACTACAATGAATAAAACATTTGGTAGAACTGAAAACAAACTACTATAATTNTAAATAAAAAAAATTTCCATTTTAAGATTTGGTCACACCCAAATAATTCGTGTGCTGCGATCGTGCTTGTCGTTTACAGTATCAGGAAAACTTTTAATGATAAATCACGAACTCCAACACCATTACTTGTACTACAATGAATGAAACATTTGGTAGAACTGAAAACAAACTACTATAATTCGCCAGATGCTAACGCACTGCAACTTAACCCGAAACACAGTGAATATTTACAAAAAATAAGTCATGTGAGTAGAATGAAATTATACCAACTGTGACACGGGCGAGGGGGGTGGGGATTCGGGATTCACGGTGGCCATCTTGGATTTATCTTCTTTCCCTAGGAACTTCCCCTTTTTTCCCTCAAAAATGCTACAAATCACCAGAATTTCCCTAAAAATTGCCCGAATTTCCCTCAGAACAAGAAAAAAATGCACTTCGCACAATGTGACAATGCGGCAAAAACTGTTCAAAAAGACAGCTGGATCTTGCAATCATTTACAACCAACTCATGCTCTGTAATTCCATGCCAGCACCGTCATCTTGTCTCAAGAATGTTCAAGTTCATTGCCCTGTCATGCAACTTTATACACTTTATTGTTACATGCGTATATTCTACGACCCATGCCAAGTACACATATGTGAAGGACACTTATACAAATCACACAACAGACGTTTGCTACTTGTGCATTTACTACATGTACTTATGCTAATCATGCACACATCAATCACCCCGCCATCTTGCCTTCGTCCCTGCCATCTTGGATTCCCACCATAAAATTACAATTCGTGCCAGCAAGAGCGTAACAATAAGGTGGTAGAACTAAGGATGCTTTAAGTGTTCTTATAAGCATAGTTGGCCACCATTTCCGAAACTTTTAAGATATAGTTGTCAAATTCATAACATACATCATCCCTGTTGACAAATAGGATGGTAGTCAATTACACCTTATGCCCTCGTATAAGCATAGTCGCCCACCATTCTTCATCTGGCGAAGCTACAGTCACCAAATTCAGATCACACGTATCACTCCATTCGGCCATAAGCTCTCTTATAAGCATAGGTGACAACAATTTCCCATCTGCTGAAGCTAAGTCATCAAATTTAAATCATACGCATAGCTCACACCATAGAACAGGGTAACAGGGTCAATTATGCATTAATCCCACTTATAAACATAAATGCCTGTCATATCCTATCCGCGAAAGCCACGACCGTCAAATTCATATCACTGGTATCATTCCTGGATTCAATCAATGCGATAAGGATAAATAGGACCCTAAGCCCTGTTATAAGCATAGTAGGGCAACATTTCTGAACTATTTAAGTTCGGCTAACATGTCACAGTCAGCCATACATGTAAATAAAATTAATGCAGGTATACATACAATTGCATTGCAACATGCCGTAGTATGTAAGTAGTTACTTATGCATGTATAAGTGTAGGGGACCTAAAATAGCACACATACACGCTGGTC